>JAQFYC010000620.1:0-51166 GCA_034694165.1 Tomocerus mixtus
CCCATTGGATTCTATAACCTCACAAAATGGACTATTCACATGAAAATGAAGCTGATAGATGTATCAATAGTTAAAAACTAAGATCCGAGTGCGTAAGGTCTCCTCTTTAGTATAAGGGTGTGACAAAAAGGCCGCTTCATTCCGAGATACAGTGGTGCCGTTGGACTTTGCCAAAATGGTCCTCTTATCCCGACACTATCCCAAAAATCTCCCGTTGTTTGATTTCGAGTACTAAAGATTTTATACTACGTGCTTTAATCCTATTAAATATTATGATAGGGTGTAGTTGCTAGGAATAAATAACTGAGTCTCAAATAAAATATGTATGGATTCATGCCAATACTGCTAATAATGTATTCTCATGTAGATAGTTCGATTTCTGAAGCATTTATGGCTGTTCCTCTTTGTCCATATTCGGTCAACTATTCGGCCGAATATTTGGTATTCGGTTTTAAAATAGGTATTCGACTCGGTATTCGGCCAAAAGTACTATTCGTTTCACCCCTAATTATATAGTACTAATAATAATTTGATTCATTTGGTAGTATTTATTGGGATAGGCTTTTGTTATCCCCTATATTTAGCATAAAAAAGAATTCAGAACTACTAATGAAGTCCATTATATTTGCACTGCACTCGCTAAAAGTAAATTCCCAGTGCAAAGTACACAACAAGATCAGCAAATGTGAATGCATTTTATTTATTAGTAATGTCAAAATAAAAGATAAGATTAGAGAATTTAATAAGTTCGGTAACTTGGAGTGAAAGGTTTACTCAAAAACGCCCTATCGCTTATCATCCAAAAGTTCTGTCTCCGTCGCTAACATCTCCGGGGACAAGGATTTACAGCCACGTATCTATGTATACTGTCTTACTTACTTTGAGCTCTTTTTGCCATATTATCAAGCATTAAATAATAATATTTCCTATTCATAAACAGAAAATAATATTTCTCTTCGAATGGTATAATATAACCGTAGCATTACCTGAATTACCTCTGTATTTTTATCTTTCTTGGTTCCTCATTTATTAATGCTATTGTATTCTATCCTCTGGAAATTAACAGCCCAGGCATTCGCTGTAGTAATGCACCCTGAGCTATCAGCTAAATATTTAAATAATAACATGGAATGTGTTTAGGTAATTTGCAATTTGTAATTGCTGTTAGTTAATTAAATGGTAGACGCATAAAATATTTTAACTGAATGACTTCCAAACGCAAGACTAAATGCGCATCCCTCTCATACCCACTCGCCCCTGTGCATGATGAAGTGTTTATTAAAAGTTAGACTATATTAACCCAATAACTAAGATCTGATGTGATCAATTTATCATTTGGGATAACAATTAAAAGATTGCTTTGGTGCTAATGACAGTATTTGTGTCTGCCGTGTTCCCTCGGTTTATCCAATTCTTGCTGGTTTAGATTCGAAAATACAATATTATGTGATATTTACTTACTAATTATTATTGTATAATGATCAGTAACATACCTACCTAATCTTCTACATAATGTTTGGTATTAGTGGTAGTACTTTACATTGTATGCAGTAGGAGCAAGCGTTCTAAGTAATCTAAAATGGAGGCTCTGGAGAACATTTATATTTTAGATATACCAAATAAAAATTGAACACAGATACGATTTTTATCAAAATAGTAGCCTTACCGTGGAAGTAACTAGGTACTGATGACTTGGCGTCCCGTTTTCTTGCAATTTAATGCGTATAAACTCCAGACAGGTCAAGGCCAAAGCAGCGTGGTATTTCGGATTGTTAGTTGCACTTTGCACTTATTCGCCTTAGGTATTCGCACACAATAGTTAGCCAAAGCCAAACGAAAGCCAGACTGTTTATTTGTACAAGCGTCAGCGTCTAGTCATCTAGTCCTAAGTTGGAAACTCCGCATTAACTTTTTGATTGTGTGATGGAGATTGCAAATCTGTTGCTTCACAAAGAGTGCAATCGATAATATGATGTATGATTATTGTCTTATTATTCTCTGAACTCCGAAAGTCCGAATCCCCCATCCTCCCAATAATGTAATAGGATATCACTTATAGGTATATTTAGTAGATTGAGTGTCATGTCATGTTAAATATATTATTAAGAATTAACTGCAAATGTATTCACATAGTACAAATTTAATAGTAAGGTTAAATGGCCAACTTGTGTCATTTAATAGAGGGATTTGATTTGCTAGGGTACCTCACCAAAGGACTTGCTCACTTGCTCCTGTTGCATTATTATGTGTATATAGGAGGAGTCAGAATGATGTACTGATAATATATTTCTAAACTCTTAAATCTGTTTTTCAAATGTTTTATAAAAGAATTTTGATAACAAGCACAGCATAGTAACTATAGCTTTTAGTTAGTTATAGGTTGTTGGAAATCTAATTTGCACTAAATAATAAAATGGGCCATTCTTTCGTGCACGTAATAATATTTATAAGCAGTAGTTAGAGAAAAGATTGTCAAAACTGACGTTAGCTGAAGTCTCAGTTTCCTTTTTCATTCACATGCGTAATGTACCATAATTTGCGAATTGCGACTTTCCAGATTTTGTGATGAGCGTACTTAAAAAGGCCACCTGTAACTTTAGATGTGTGCGTATAGACTTCCCTGCCATCTTCATGAAATATAGCACACTAGCAGGAAGTCGAGGTAAATTTAAATGGCAATGCCGCCGGAGATAATTCAATTTTGTTTGGCTTACTTCGTCTTTGCATTAATTTGTATTGCTTGTCAGACAGTCACACGGAGGAAATAATTTTTCGGCGAATCGCTATTTTAGTAATTTCGTGAAATTAATTGTGTATTTGTTTGTTCCTAATAATCGGAAATGGCTGACATTCTTGACTTGGGGATTCGTAATGATGACATGGCCATCGAAGATGATGGAATCGAAGAAGATGGTTAGCAAATAAATATATATTTTAAATTATGATTTATTATTTCTGAGTATATAGTTGATAGTTGATAGTTCTTTACTTCATTCATCACTTTATTTTAATTTTAGTAAACCAAATACAGAATATTTTGATGCTATGAATATGATATTTATTATAAAATTGTATATTTATATATTATGATTATTTTTTGTGCAGTCAATATTGACAAGTTGAAAGAAAAGGTCCGAAAGCGGAAAGGCAGAGGATTTGGCAGCGAAATGACGTCAAGAGAGGCGATTGACAATTTTGAAACCATTGACACGTCGGAACCTGATGTTTTGGACTGTGATGCGCAGAGATGTAAGTAAAAATTAATGGCTATTGTTTTAGTTAGTGTAGTCGTAGGTTTAACAAACTTTTTAAGATAAAAATTAAGCTTTCCAATGATAAGAAACGTACGCGACAGGTAATCAAGTAATCACGTTGTAAGATTTGAGAATGAAACTGACAACTGAATTTGAGTGTCTACCATACTCAACAGCAAGGGTACCAATTTAAACTGTAAAACTAGTGATCTCTTGCGCTGTCGACTTAAATAAATAAAGATCTTATTTAAACTTATTTTATTAAATAAAAACTAAGCAAATAACTATATTTAAATTTTCCCATTTCAGCTGTTGAGGGCTGGATCCTAATGGTGACTGGGGTGCATGAAGAGGCACATGAAGTAAGTAACGAAATAATATAATACGAGCGTCTTATTCTAAAATTTGAAATTTTAACAACATCATCAAATGAATTGTTATGTAACTAAATGGTTAGGTGCAACCAATGTAAATAGCTAGGTATGCTATGTTCCTTGGGGCAAAGTCCATGTTGCAGGATATTTAATAAAGGGGTACGCACTGCAGTACACAGCATGGGAAGTAAAGCCAATATCCAAACTCCAACCCGGTTTGTATTAGGGTGCAGAAATATTTAACTGCGAGGTGTGGGATGCGCTAAGGTTTATAAAAATATGTTGGGTTGTGAGGAATAGAGTCTGGGCTAATTGAGTTGAAAAAATACTGTATCCGGATAAATGTGAAACACGAAAATGAGGCTTACTTACTTTACTTCAATGTACACCAATTTCTTATTACACAAATGCAAATAAGTATTCATCACATTTTAATCCAATTCGACGTATATGTATCAGAAATTGTAGATATCCAACCTTTTTACTATTTGTCGGGTCGTATTACAAAATGTCGGGTTGAGTTGAGAAACTCTTTATAAGTCCTGGTTCGGACTGTGTTCAGCTGTGTTAAAAACCAGAGATTTCCTCGCGTTGGGTGTAAAAAGCCAAACCATTTTCTCCTATAGACAACCGAGAAGTTATTCTTGCCATAAACGCTCACGCGACTCTCAGCTGCCCATTTATTTTTCCCATTTAATTTTACAATTAATTTTTCGTATTTAAAAAATGATTTTAACATATAATATAGTGAATATCATTTCCCAATTCTGCGTATTCCAATATCCCATAAAAATTACAAACATTAACATAAATGTCAATCCAAAATACTCAAATACATTTTTGAAAATGAAAAATTAACACGTAAAAGACGGGAGTTGAGAAATTACAAATTAACCAGTACAGAAGTTCAGGGCCACAAAAGCACATGCATTTGAGTAGGAGACTTGGTTATGCTGCGTTGGGGCTACTGCCTCCTTGCCTATAAAATATACACAAAGAAAGTAAGCAATGCTTTAACAAATTCAATTATGTTTAATAGGACGATGTGCATGGAAGATTCTCAGATTACGGCACTATTAAAAATTTGCATTTGAATTTGGACCGCCGAACGGGATTTCTGAAGGTATTTGTTGAATATTTTTGCCACAATTCTGATTTTGAGGCTTGCTTTAGTCATTTATGTATAACATGTCATTCTCTCATGATGCAGGGTTATGCATTGGTGGAGTACGAACGATTTGAGGATGCCCAAGCAGCAAAAACAGCTTTAGACACAGCTGACCTTTTGGGGAATAAGATGTCTGTCGATTGGGCTTTTATGAAGAAGCCTCTCAAAATTCGTCGCTCTCGCCGTCATTAATGAACTACTGGATTGTTTCAAATTTGACTTAATATGTTGGCTATACAAGTAATTGTAATCGTATTTTGTATACTTATAACCATTAGTAATAATATAACCTTGCTTATGTCTTTTCCTCATAGATTACACATTTGTAATATTTGCTAGTAGCTGTATGAATTTTAAATGGATGGCTTTTAATTGGAATAAAGTGAGATTGCTTTGTTTACATTAAAAGTAGAAAATTTATTACTTCCGTATCGGAATAACAATTATATATTAATTTCATAACAAACTAGCCACTGATTCTGTAGCACTATCATAATAATACATTTCATCCCTATTTATTATGCGCGTACTCAACTACTACTAAATCAACAAAACATATATATTATTCTTCCATTAAATTACTATAGCTAAGTATACTATCAATAGAGATTGAATCTCAATATAAATAACACTGCATGTAGTCTTGATTATACAAATAATTATTTAATTACATCTTCGGTAAAACGCGTATATTGTTAAGCACTGATTGCTTGATTCGACTAATATGTATGATAATGATGATGAATACTGAAGACTTTATTTATTTCCATTCATTTTTACTTCCGCGCGAGCATATTTGCGACGATGCATGTCATCTACGCTGTCCAAGTAGTATGTCCCGTTAAATAATGCAGAGCTAGATCCCACTGGAACGTATGGTGCTAAATATTAAAATATCTTAGAATCATATAAAAGCATTTTGGATTGTAGTATGACTTTTTACGAACACTGATGTCCTGTCTGTACAAAATATCTATTACCTAAATGATGAACCTCTTCACGCAGCAGCATAGTTTTCGAAAATTCGGCTGGAGCCACTTTTGATCGCAATTCCAATCTATGATATATGTCAGAGATTCCGTATAAAAGTTTATTGAGGTGTGGCGATGGTTCCTTTGGGATTCGGATTGAATACATTGACGCCTGCAAACCGGAACCGTAGGAAAACATACATATTCGGTTGCCCTGCAACTCTTCAGCTGTTTTACTAAAGTTTAACATAACACGTATTAGATTTTTACAATGATTGAGTCTTTAATAAGCCCATACTACCAAAATGAGAATAAAAAATGGTACCTTATCAAATACGAGACGAGTCCCCCATAAACAGAGGGAGTATACATATTCCCCACTTGGTTGGCAATGAAGAGCGAAGGTTTTGTCTTGCCATCAAAAATGCTTTGTGAGCTAGCTAATAGCACTTTTTCAACATCTCGATCAAAGTAGGTATCTTCCAGTTTGACATTTCTGAATATAGAAAATAACAATAAAAAATACTTATATGCATAATATATTATTAGCGTATTATAATGCCTAATATACTACTGTAAGTCTGATGACATTTGATTATTGCTACTAGCGAGTTAGACCTAAAAAGATCCAATAGCATCTAACCAGCAAAAACAGCCTATTCACACAGGGACTCACTACACATTTAAATATATGAAATTTAAAAATTTAAGTTTACCTCAGCGATTCCAAAGATGGATTTTTGGCCAAAATGTTCTCGTCATTCAAGCTAATCACATCATTTAATAACAAGCGAGCCAGGGATTTTTGCACCAGTTTACAATATGGCGAGTGAAATACAACGCCATCAAAGGACTCCAGACTAATTTTCTCACCGTTCCTTTTAAGAGACTTTTGGGCCAGCCTTTGGTAACACTTGTCTAAAGCACTTAAATAGCACTGTATGGATAACTTTCCATCGACACGGGGATATTCAGAAGACAGATCTGGCTTGTAGAAGTCGTAGACGTGGACAGAATGGGAAGCCCGGATTCCTAACAAAAATGATAAGCAATTGATATTTTGCATTCTCTTACGAATCATAAAACAATTATGTAGGCAAATACTCACATTTCAGAAATATGTTATAGAGAACCACTACTAACTTAGTCCAGTTAAAGGAGGTATATTAAATTATATTAAAGCACAGTGAAGTTGCTGCTTAGGCAAACATTTTATGAGTTTCTCTGCGGATATTAACTTTATACATGTCACATAATTGCTTAAAAACATTACTTAAATAAAAAATTGTTTGCTGTATCTACAAGTTCAACGTCTTTAGCATGATAAGCATCTACATCTGTACACTCTTAATATAATAGCCAAACACTCACACACATTATGTAATACCAACTGGAATGTTTGGTCTTAGATGACTTTTTTTGGGATGGTTTCAATGAGCGTCATACTCTGTGATGCTTGCATTGTGAAATTTATTTCAGTCTCTCGAAGGTCTAAACAAATATAATAATTTTAGGAATCTTGTCTCGCATAATATTATTGTGTTTGGGTAGGTTCAGAGTGCAATCTACGTCACTGTAAGTTTAATTGTAATTGATGTATCCATCCATACTTGCGTACCAGTGTAATTATTATTTTTATTATCCTTTATACCATAGAACGTAGTTTCCAATCATCGCATTAAAGTTAACACGACAGTTGATTAGATATCGCAAGCGTTATAAAAAGGCTATTTTTACAATATTAATATTGTTAGTGAATAAATCAAGTTAAATTGAGACGAACAGAACAACAAAATTATAAAAGTGAATTCGTTATATTCCACTTACTAAACTATCCTGCCAATAAAATATTATATTATTACGTTATGTTGTTAAATTATATTACTTTACTATTGTAATACTAATCTAATACTAAAGCCAAGGATGCTTTTCTCGTTATCAGATAGTAAACTTGTTACAGTTATAATAGTACCTTATTTGCTAGGAAATACATGGCTTTCACACCTACAAGTGTGCAAAAATACAATAGTGAAGAAAATAATTAAATAGTCATGGTAAGCCACTAATACTTAAACTACCACCTGTATAGTTCTATTTAACACATCCCAAAATCGCGTAAAAATAGCTAATAGTTAATAGTAAACTGCACATATTAGTATAATTACCTATACATAATAAATTAGTAATGGGAAGACCATAATATATATGTATTTTTATCTTCTCTAAACCAAGTGTGACTGAGTCAAAGATCATCAATGAATAAGGCTGCTGATTCTGATAAAGAAATCAAAGAGCTTGACAGGAGCACGGCATTAGCATACGATCATACCTTTCACGATCTCGAGAATGATCACTAATACAATGAAGCAGTAAGAGACTATTCATCGTTTAAAAATACTCTGCGGAGGTCAATATCAATGGAAGTCAAAAGGTTCTTGGCTTTACATGTGAGACATGAAAAAATGGGGAAATCTTTATAAGTAGACTAAGGAAACCCACATCTACAGTCGAGTAAACATAGTCACAGTTAGTTAATGGTACACATTAATGCTATAGATATCATAATCTTACCACGTTCAATAACCAGGGGAGCATTTGGTCCAAGAAGCAGAGCCACCGCACCAGCCCCACCGGTGGGACGAGCGTTGCCACTAGCATAAACTGCTATGTCACCGGCCACAACTAATGCCAATCGTCCTATGAACAATGGAAAACATCATTTGATTATTAATTCTCATAAAAATGTTTTCAATTAATCTTACCAGACGCAAAAATATTTATTAGGTACTTATTCTGCTTTATTCATATATATTCAGTTATTCACAAATAGTCTAAAAATCTAAAATGCGATAAAATACAGCTTGTTTTAGCAGTAAAATTAATGTGGTGGCAAAAAGGATGTAAACCATTTGTTACATATGCTTGGATACTTATTATGAAGTCATCTAAAAGAGAATGATAAATATGCTGTAATATACTTCAATCTTCAATTTTAGCATTTATACCTAATAAATCGATACTGAACTTGGTATGCCTAGCATTTACCAATGGTGGTTACATCACAAGAAGTAAATTTGCTTCTTCTCCAAATGACTAGCTATAAAATTTGTATCATACCATCCCAAGCACTTGACTCCAGCCATGATAACGAGTTGAAAAGAGCAGCAGTGCCACCATAACAAGCATTCGTAGTATCAACACCTTCAATATCAGTATTTCCACTTTGTTGGAATAGCTGCATCAAGACTGACTTTACGCTTTTGGATTTATCCAGAATTGTCTCTGTGCCGACTTCGATGCGTCCGATGCGATCGTAACCTGTCACAAAAAGTTAAATACATATTAAGTATTATACAGAATATTTCTGGTTGTGAACCATGTAAAGAATTAACTAACAGTAAATAGTAATCGTTTTGCAAATGTAGAATATTAATAATAGGCTTAGAACTAACTATCTATATTTCTAGCCGTAAGATAAATAATATCAATTAGTAGTAATACAATTTGTAATTCAAAAGACAGTGATCCATTTAATTACGAAAGAAACGCAAGAGTTACATAATAAACCTGGACGGCGCTAACTAATACAAATGAGAATTTATTGACCAAAAATTTATACTTAACTTAGGGGCACCGTGAGACTTAGAATGTCTTTATCTTTACTGAAAATGTTCACATTAAATTAGCAATTAAGGCAAGAAAAGGAAAAATCTTGGTAAAAAAGGAAATCCAATTTTAAAATGGTCTACTCTACTACTACTATAAGTAACTAAGCTTAGAACTTAGTTCAAATAGCTTTTTATCATAAATCCAAACATTAATAAGTAATTAGTTTAGAGATATCTATACTTAGTTTCTACCTACCTACTTAATTTTAAATACCATGAACTTTTTCATAATAAAATTAGTGCACCGTTGCCGTGCATGAGTTAATTACCCAAAATTCTCACCAATGTTATTTTTCTCCATAAGATGTTGAACAACGGTCAAACATAGGGAATTAATGTCTTCTCGGTCTGAACAAAATCCCATTTTAGACTGACCCAATCCGATAGTATACTTCCCTTCGGAGACACCGTCAAACTGTTCCAGTTCAGTTTGGTCCACATATTGGAATGGAACATACAGTTCGATGGCCAGAATTCCCACATCGGCAGGCCATGTATTTTCAGTTGGTTCACTCATTGTAATAAATAGCTCCCGGCAATGCCACTGGCTAGCTGCAAAGTTATCTAAAAAATAAAATGATTACGTCAAGTTAAAATTAGGCCAATGATTTCATGTAAAAACTTTGGATTAATGAATTTAATTAAAATGTTATTTATTTTGAACTGTCAAAAGTTGTATATAAATAGGTTTAGTATACCTAGTTAAAATGTACAACAAGACAGACAGAATTAAATCATTGAAACTCCTCCACGACGACCACACCACGTCTAACTATTGGAGTCAGCGAATTCCGAGACTTCCTGTTCCTGCACAACACTACACTGAACAGTTAGTTCATCAGTAAAGATTAAATATGTAGTCTTATAGAAGAAACTACAATAGAATGCAGAATGAAGAATTGAATCGACCCACTGACCAGCCTACGGCAGTACGGGAATACTTGTCCCACGGCAATTTCCCTACGCGTTTGCTTTGCTTTGCAATTATATTCAATTTCTTCCCCTTATTGTACATTACCTAATTGCATTGCAATTCTATGTGCATAATATAATGTTGAGTTTAGACGTGTGTTTGCACAAACAAATACCGTAAGCAACAGAGAAGTTCACTTTAGTTTAGTCAGGCAGTTGCAGTTCAGATCTATCACTATCTAATCCCAATCCTAATCCTAATCCATATAATATAATGCAATGACAATAGGAAAATGTAATGGATGATCTCCGTAATTTAATACTGTAAATATTAAGCCCGAGTAGGTGGTAGGCTGTATATCTGTAGGATTCCTATATAATACTGATACTGATACTGACTAGTATAGCATATAATGCTAATACTACTGAAAACGGAGCATTACGCATTAACTCGTGGCTTCTTGAGATAAATATGTAAATATTATGCTGAGCTGATTATCAGTGTGACTGACTATGAGTATTAATTAATATTATGATGTTGTGCTGTATGCACAATTATCATATTATTTACAATAACAATATATAAATTGCGATTAAGACTACAATAGGATATAATCGAATACTAACTTTTTTACAAGGCTAATTCTACAGTTAAATGATTATCGAAATGAAATATTTGCAGAATTCATTGAATAAGTAGTCTGATAATTTGAAGTAATTTAAAATTTTGAGAAAATGTTCTGACTAACTGAGATTGATGAACCAATGAACTGGAGGAATGTAGGACTAGGGCTTATTCGGCGGTTCCGATTTTCAAATTGAACCTCCGTCATTGTTCCAGTTCCAGAAATGCAGCTTATAGTATATAGTGCAAAGTATATTATCAACAATTTCTTTGTTTCTACTTTTACAAAGTTGACGATTTCACAGAGCATTTATTATGCAATTCACGATTGTAAGCATTATCACGTAATAAAAACAGTTTCATCACATGCACGCTTGACGCTTACTAAGAGATTCGTCAGCAATTGATAAAAGCTCGTAATTATGTTCCTAATATTTAGTTAGAACAGTTATGACACTATGGTGCATGCAGTGCTGTAGATATGAATTGCATGTGATATAAAAACAGGATTGCTACAAAGATGTGATGTATTACCATTATTCTTTGCGAATTTGAAGAGTTTATTTGTAAAATGCCGAGCGTGTTCATCATCTCAATTAATTCAACTGGATTATTTGTATACACATTATCTGTCTTTGTTTATGTAGTAAATAATATTATAAAGTAATCAGGTTTGCCAAATGTGCTGAAGCATCAGTAGCTGGATTACGAATTTGCAATATTTGGCCGAAAACTATAAGTAGGTACTACTTATTGTATACTATAAATACTGCATAGAGAAATTAACGGAAAATGCTAAAATTTGAATTAGAGCAAATTGAAAGTGGTAATCAATAAATCAATAATCAAAACTAATGTAGTAACAAGTAATTCTATAAAATTGACCTCTAATTACTTTTGCACTTTCTGCGATTTACATTCATTTGCCACAGGTAGTCCTCTAATCGGGGCTTTGTACAGATAATACAGTTTATAAATGTTCCGAAGATGGTTACGTTTTTCCGAAGGGTTCTAAAGTTTGCACAAGAAAATCTGGCAATCCTAACAGGAAATAATATTACTTACAACATTTCATTCAAGCCAAAATCAAGACATACTAGGTAGGTGAGAAAAGTAAAATTAACATCACTTTCTGTTAATTGTACAGTAATTGTGTCAATATTTTTTCAATTATCAAACTAATCGATGTACTATTTGCGTTTAAGCTTGTATGTAATGTGTACCTACTTAAAAACAAATAATGTGGAGTTGGGCTACCTCAAATAAAATAATTGTAGTGTAAAATACTTGTCTCACTTCATGATACATATTTCTTTGATAGGTTTATCGCCTTATCTGCGTTTTCATTTGACTAACAGACAGCATCTTCCATAGGATTTATTACGATGAGTTCAAAGTTCATCGCTGGACTGCTGCCACTGCCTGGTTTGTTTCATAAATATGGTATAGAGATGGACTGTGGCTAACTATGCTACCTAATCATATCAAAGAAGACGAGATGACCGCTATAAATACTTGGTAGCATCTGAAAACTACTCATTCAATCTAGTTTTCCTCAATAATCATCATTCTTAATCCCTACAGCAATAATTAATACCTACTACAATGGCTAGACTCGCAAATGCGAGTGAGCCTCACCGATTTATTAGTTTTTATACAATTGTGACTGTGTTTATATTAGTGTCAAGTGTTGTTTCAGGTAATTTCATATTTATGCATTTTTATCGTATAAATTGTATACATATAATCATAGGATAGGGAACTTTCGCAATGTAATTAGTGCTTCCTAGTCTATCAAGAATATTGTTAGGTTCCCTTTAATTTCTATCGGTAGAATAGTAATGTATAATTACTATAAATTATCTATAGTGATTAAATACTTTGGAAAATGCATAACTCTTTCATTCTATTCAAAATCTGATTTAAAAATTCTAAGGGAATATATTCCATTATGTATAGGTGTCAACTATCGTATAATTGTGTAGTTTTCAGCCCTAAACATACGATTGCCCGTAATGTGGGATTTAAGTAACTCAAAATTACAGAATTCATAATGAGCCATTATAAATATATCGTAACCAAGGCGGTAAGTTAGTTAATTAGATTAACTAATTACCGGTTAGGCTAGGCTAAGATTCAGTACCTCTACAGTATTAAATACAATATATAAAAATCAAGTTGGTAAGTATTGTGTAAATTATACATTTTCTTGTTAGCAATTTAATATTCCTAATATTGTGCCACATTTAGTATACACATATACTTGTTATAACCTTGAGAATAATTGCTAATTACGTAGATAATAAATTAGTACCATTGATATTAACAAAAACTGATGTATTCGTTCAGGTTTGACTTGAAATTGTACATATGAGCCTGCATACCTACCACTATGTAAATGACAAGAAGTTAGGGCACAATTATATATATTTTATTCAAGGCAAGTGAATTACTAAGGAAAACAATGTGCAGTTTGATTTCCTTCTTAATTTAATTTTCATTACAGTTTCATTTATACACTCATTTTAATTATTTGCATAACGAGGTTTATGTATACCATACTATATTATATATAGTACTTATATATAGGCACTCAATTAGTATTACTAAGTATCAGTAATAATACATCCAGGAATTTTTATGTAATGCGTAATTGAATGATAAAGGAACTTCAATGTTTAAAGAATTTTTTTCGAAAAGTAAAGGAAAGATCATGAAAGTTTTTCAACACCACTTTTGAGTCAATAAGAGTGAATAATGTGTTTCTCATTTATATACATATTCTGTGCTATGATACATAAATACGTTTTCCAGAAGGGAAAGATGCTTTTATGAGATGAGTTTGTGTGCACTCTGCTGTAATTGCGCTTATCAATTTGTCCTGACGAACTTCGAACTAATAAACTGACCTTTTAATCTGACTAAAATAATATAACTCTATTACTCTTACTTAATACGCTATGATATAAAATGTGATAAGAATTTCTCTGTCTTGAGTTGAGTGATGCTTGTACAAACAAAATAAAATACCTACCTAAAGACAGAATATTTTTCCCAAAACTATTTCCACTGTTTCACTCGATTTAATAGAAAATTACGCATTATCTTAAATGTAACTTTTTATGACACTACTTTCAAAGGAACTTATTTTTAATAAATGGATGAAATGTTTTGACTGTTTTCTTTAGGCCCCACAGGTATTAGGAGTACGTCAAAATGCGTCTCATTTTGTAAAGGTATGTACACTACTCTAGTTCAAATATAGACCTACCTACACGTGTCCATTTTTTATGACCTATTATTTACCATCATAATACAAATATCTAAGAATAAATCAATGAATCATTTTATATTTGCTGACACAAAAGAAATCCACTTTGAGTAATAACTAAAAGCAATATTTTAACTATTCATAAACTATAGACTCCAAGAATTTTGCGTACGAAACTGGAACAACTTACGTCTACGACTATGCAACGGATATTAGCTCGTCTGTATTAGATGGATCATCTCAAGAGTCTCGAATTCATTTGACGGCTACAGCTGAAATAACGGCAATTTCTTCGTGTGAATTTCAACTAGAGGTTAAATTTCCCTACTTAATGAGATTAGAATTATCATTTTATTTACATTGAAAATCCGTCACGCTATTTATTAAATGTACGCATTTTGTATACCATAATGGTATATAATAATACAAAAGATGAATTTTAGTTGTAATGCTTAAATAAATTTTTCCACAGCTCAAAAATGTGCGTCTCGAAGATTCAGACCCTCAAAATGCTAATGACAGAAGTCCTTTGGAAGGAACAGAAAGTCTCATCTCTGATATGGAGAGTAGATCTATTCGCTTCGCATTCCAGGATGGCAAAATTGAGCAAATCTGTTCACAAACTGATGAGCCAATTTGGGTTGTTAATGTTAAACGCGGTCTGCTGTCTATACTACAAAATACGATGAACAATTTTCAAAGTGAGCAAACATCTCAAGAGGTAAATAATATACCACGCAATATCAGTATCAGTAATGGATATATGTACATACATGCTATGCTTAGCAGGCCCCCATGCATTAATAATTTTCTAAGATGAATACTATTATGCATTTTTCAGACTGATGTCAGTGGACAATGTTTAACAACATATGTGCCTTCCGGTGGCTCTTGGGGCGGTAGTCAAACTTTCCGTAAAGTGAAAGACTTGACGAAATGCAATTACAGACAAAATCACTTAACCACTTTACAATCAGTTCCATACGCATCAAATTCATTGGTTCAAGGAATTTCTCTTCTTTCCGGGACACAGGAATGTACACAAATAATCAGACTTAAAAAAATCGAACAAGTTAACTGTCGAGAGGAACACAAATTCCAACCATTTGAAAAGGATGGCAGCGGTGCACATACAGTGGTTGTGCAAACGCTAGTTTATTCTAGAGAATACCTTTCACCACCACTATCGGGTTT
Organism: Tomocerus mixtus; assembly: GCA_034694165.1. NCBI lineage: Eukaryota > Metazoa > Arthropoda > Collembola > Entomobryomorpha > Tomoceridae > Tomocerus > Tomocerus mixtus. The sequence goes on from JAQFYC010000620.1 coordinate 15,438, forward strand.
GTAGCCTAATATTTGTTTACAGTTATTTTCAAAATCTGGTAATCCACATATTTGTAAATCACATAAATTAGATAATTTAAAATTTAAAAACGTTTTCTTGCTTTTGCGTTCTAAAATATTAGAAATCAGTTATGAAAGAAAGTCAACTCTAGTTTACGAGACTCAGACAGATCCCAGCGGAAACAGTGAAGATATTACCGCTGCAGTCTCAGCCTTGGAAAGTTTGGAACGGGACAATGAAGTTGAAGTGGAATCTGGAGCAGCTAATCAGTTTGTTCATCTTGTAGAATTGTTAAGAGAAATAAACTACGATGGCTTGAAAACTTTATTTACGAGTACAAAGGGCGAATTAGGAAGAAAATATTTGCTGGACGCCTTACCTCTGGTTGGTACAGCTCCGTCATTGAGATGTATGACAGATTTGCTAATGCAAGGAAAATTGTCAACTGTGCAGTCGGACGCTTGGCTCACTAGTGTAGCCTTCATCAAACACCCCAACATTCAGATGATCTCGGCTTTGACGGTAAACATTTTATGTAAAAATCTGAAATTAATGGGCATGAAAGATGAGCTGGGCAATACAATTTAAGTCAATTTTTGTTTACATAGCCATTACTAGAAAATCCAAAGAAGCAGGCGATACTAGGAATTTCAGCTCTGATGCATACGTACTGCAAAGAAAATGGAGTTTGTACTGAAAGTATTGTTCAAGATACTCTCAAGGAAATAATTTCACATATTGGTGTAGCTTGCAGAACCAGGGCAAATTATAACCAAGAAGAAAGCTTACGCATTATAGTAGCCCTTAAAGCAATAGCGAATGCTGGACGAGTGCCCGACGAAGATGAAGAACATCATCTGAAGAATCTTTACAGATGTTTCCAGGAAAAATCCAACCCAACTGAAATTCGTTTGGCTGCTATAGACACATTCCGTAGAATGCCATGCGACTACTTTGATAGCAAACCAGCATTGAATATGTACTCTGACATAACGGAAAACACAGAAGTTCGGATAAAATCATATTTGAGCGTTATGAGATGCCCTGATAGACAAATAATAGACTCGATCAAGGACTCATTGTACACAGATGCAGTTAATCAAGGTAATATTTTTATGCCCGTGTACTTTGCTAAATTTAATTTTCTTTGGGGTAGGAACGAAGTCCTAAATTTAAAAAATATATTTCAGTTGGCTCTTTCGTCTGGACTCATTTGACAAATTTGCAAGAAACTTCAAGCCCTGACAAGCAGGCGATCAAAAATCTTTTGGCGAATAGTTTCTTAAAGAATAAATTCAATACTGACGCTCGAAAATTTTCAAGGAATTACGAAGGTGCCCTTTTCTGGGAGGAAATGAATTCTGGAACCAACGTGGACGCTAACGTCATTTTCACACCAGACTCTTTTATCCCCCGATCAGCTATGCTAAACCTAACTGTCTTGGTATTCGGACAGTCAATAAATATTGCAGAATTCGAAGCCAGAGTTCATTCCTTGGAACAACTTTTGGAACCTGTATTTGGGCCGCAAGGTTATTTTCCGGATACAAGTATGACTGATGTTTTACATTCGATAAGGAAGAAACGAGACATTTCAAACAATGAGATAGAACGACTTGGCTCCGTCTATGAGCAAGCGACCAAAGGCATGGATGCCTCCCCAGGAGGATCCTTTTCCACAAAAATATTCGGTCATGAAATCCTGTACAAAAATTTTGAATTTAATGACAAAGAGAGCGTTCCAACCTTGTACGACGAAGGTGGTAAAAATTGGTTTGATGTTACCAGTCTCCTTAATAACCTGAGCACAGGGAAGAAAACGGAATTCACAAATTCAAATATCATGATGGACATAACCTACACAGTAGCAACTTCAGCTGGTATTCCTTTAAGCTTAGGGGTTCAAGCAGCAACTACAGTCAGGATGGCTGCAACTGGAAGATTTGACGTTGCAAAATTCCTTGATAAAAGAGAACTGGAAATCCAAGGATCTTTGCAACCCAGTGCGTCGGTGAAAATTGATGGATCTCTAACAGTTCAACTGGGTCACCTTGGTCAGCAAATTATAAGTGGATTGAGGCTAAAGAATACATTGCACTCGTCAACATCGGTTAAAGGTCGCATCATGATGAAAGGAACTAAAGTTATTCATGCGTCTCTCAGTCTACCTCAAGATAAACAAGAAATTTTCGAAGCTAGCTCCAAAATTATCATAATAAATCCATCTGGTAAGCCTGACGCAATCGAAACTGGACCAATTGGACTTCCTAAATTTCAGCATAAAATATGCACATCAGATCGATTTTCATATATATTTGGGGTGAAACTTTGCGGAGAGATTGATGTAGCAGAAGATTCTACATTCCCATTTATCAGCCCTGCTAAAGCTGCTTTGTACTTGGAGAAAACTGATACATTCACTAGCTATGAATTCGATTATAAATTCGACAATAAACCCTCTTCCACAGAAGTCAGCATTGTTTTTGATACACCTGGATCTCTTATCAATCGAAAATTCTCCACACATTTCAATCTTGATGCTAATCATGGAAAAATGGTTGCTGGGTTTGAAACTCCAGCAAAAACATTTAAAGTTGAAGGGTTATATTCTAAAGCTCAAAAAAGTCTTCAGTTGACAATTAACACAATTAGGGAACAAATATTCTTTTTTAATACTAATTTGCGAACTCAGGGTCGTCGCATTGAGCCAACACTGCTTATTACCTACTATAGCAAACCAATGGCTGAATTCATCGGAGTAATTAACCTTCCTGATCCAAGAGACGAAACAAGCAAATCCAATTTTGACTTCACTCTAAAACATTTGACTCAAAAACCTGTTATTCTTAAAGGTAATTATGAATAATTATAGCTATCTTTTCAGAGCTTTTATGTTCCCCTGCAGATTTAAAATACTGTTTGGGGAAATGAAATGTATGAATGTTGAATGTACGTACACCTATATATTTACTATTGTATTATTTTGTATCAGGTGATGTTACCAAAACTGGTGAAAAATATGACACAAATTTTGAAATCGATTCTTACATGTTGAGTGGCAACGCTCGCTCCCAATTCCGTCTGAAGCCTGGACACTTCAGCATCAAAACAAGTATGCACTACTCATGGGAAAATACCGAAAGCAAAAATCTGGAGATCAATGCAAAAGTACAAAGGACAAAAAAAGGAGCACTTACTCGTTTTAATTCGGCTGTTAGCTTCTTTTCTCCTCAAGCTCCTGATTTAAATTTTGAATTTGCTTTCGACAATCAGAAGAGTAGCGGATTTTGCGAAAATACTGCTAGATTCACTTGGGGAAAGTATACTTGGGATGCACACACACTGTACAACAGACAAGTAACACGAGAACAGCAGGAGTTGAATCTTCAACTTTCTCTAACGGTTCCTAAACAAGGGATTGACTGGAACTTTGAATTTCTTAATTTCGCGGGCAAAAATAATGTAACTACGAAAATATCCGGCAGAACTAACCCTGACAATGAAATCACAGCCAATTTGGAATATCATACTGAAGCAGAAACCCTAGTCAAGAAGCGACTAACAGCTGAAGCCAGTTGGCCAGGCACTGCTTACACTCTGCGCTGCGCTCTTATTGAGAAAAGTGCGGGAGAATTTGACGCGGAGTTGATTCTCGCTCCAAACAAAGACCCAGAAATGAAGGCAACAATTACGTACATAAATCGCTCAAATAATATGAAACTAGATCATTCATTAGAATTTCGTGCCAGGGGTTTCACCGATTCTCCTTTCTTCGGATCCGCTGCACTGTCTGCAAGCGATAAACAAAGTCACCTTGGGGGAACCTTTGAAATCGAGGGGAAGAAGCCATATGGAGGGCGCTGGAGTACAAGTCTTGATTACAATATTGTCAAAATTAATACACACAAGATTGAGGGTAAGCTGACTTTGAATGATATCAAGTACAATGGGGAAATTAATTATCGTCATACCAAAACTGGAGAAAGGATTGCGACTGTTGATCTACAACTGGAGAAACACATGGTAGCCGAGGTGAAGGTATGTCATCGTAGGTTTTGCAAATACATATCTCATAGCTAGAGTTAGAGTGTGGGTGGAGGTACATGTTATTATTAATCATATAATTTAATATTTTGTTTTAGTTTACGGGAGCATTTCCTCGTCCGTTCACAGTCGCCTTATCATTGACACCGGATGTAGACGAAAACAGCCAACAAAAACTAGTTTTACATGGAACTGTTAGTGAAGATACTGTTCATATCAACACAGACTACTTCGGGGAATCCTTTGCGGCTACTGGGCGATATCTGGATGCAGGAATACAGGTTGACGCTGTCTGGGCCCAAGAGCAACGTTTCAAACTAGCAATTAGCGCACCATCGTTTAGTTTAGAGCGAACCGTATTTTCAGTTAAGGTTGAAACACCTTTCAAAGGATTCCAGGATTCTTCCTTCATAATAACACATCATTTCATTGGAAATGAAATGGACACGACAATCAGAGGGCATCTTGAACAAAGGTATTCGGAGTTTACCATGTCTACCCTTCTCAGTAATCCGGAGTCTCGAATTTCTGCTATGTTGGATGTGACTGGATATCCAAAATTGGAAGGCATTATTACTGTTGGAGAAACCGGAAATCAAAAATCATTCGAATTAATTGCAAAGCGAGGAGACGAACAACGAAAATTTTCATTTGAGTTCACTCGTCTTCAAGGTGGTTATGATACCAGACTGGGTTTCAGTGGTTGCACTGTATTGCCACAGGTAATTCCATCTTCTATCAACATATCTGCTATTAGTACTGCCATTAAATAATTTTTTATGTAATTTTTCAATATAATTACCACCTAATTAATTTTAAGATATTCTAATACTATACATTTTCTTCTTAGGTCTATTTTGAAATTCACCATCAAATTACAGAACAATTATCAACTGGAGTGCAAATCCAATGGATACCTGTCGGATCCGAACGTCGGCAAGTAGTTTTGAAAGTGACATCACAAATGAAGCCCTTTATTCATACTTTTCTGCTTTTCACACCATGGAAAAATTTCGAAAAATTAGAAGCAAACCTAGCCTTGAAAACCATACATTTGGTACGTGAACTGGAAATAAATCTAGACGGCAGTTTGGAAGTTTTTCCTGTTCTTGTAACCGCTAAACTAAATGGAGACTTAAGCGATTTCCAAAACGAAGCATTGGTGACATGGAAAACGGAAGATTCAAGAAGCCAGATACGAATTTCCTCTAGTGGACAAATCGTAGACAGCGATAATACCGTTATTCAAAACTCTATCGAGTTCCCTGACAACAAGTACGAGTTAAATGTTGCTAGCCAAAAGAAGGGTATTACGAACACGGCAAATGTGGATATTACGGCTAATGGAGAGCAGACAGTTGCGGGAATTACATGGCATTACGTAGAGAATGGGAAATCAATTGAAGCAACGGCCTGGGGACAAACTCCTTCTCAACCAAGATCATCCATTGAGCTTAAACACGAAAGAAGTGAGAAAAAATTCAAAGTGCTCTGCAATATTGTCCAGGATTCCAACTCTTTCTTTGAGCTATTCGCAAATGTAGAGGAGACTAACGCAAGACAATGGGATCTCCAAGTTAAGCTACAATCCACTTTAACTGAAATTCCAACTATTAAAGTACAAAGTCGGCACAATATGGAGTCAATGGATGCAATTTCACACATGTCAGATATTCACATATCCCCCTTGCCCAGCTACATTTGGGGTGTTAAGAATGATATCCTTCATGTAAATGTCAGATTCAACATCAATGAGGGCAGATACATTACTGGAAGCGCAGTTTGTGGAGAAGAAACTGCTGAAATCAGAGGAGAATATGTAAACACAGAAGAAAAGCGAAGCATCAAAGTCAGTGTCAACCCAACTTTTACCAAACGGATGGAGATTAATTCTGGATATGAAAAGCATAGCGATAGCGTGATGGCATTCCTGTCTACATCTATAGACGGTGAAGAACTTCTTCATTTTAAAGTTAAGGGAGGAACAGGGGATAGTAAAATAAGTGGAAATCTTGATTTCCATTATACCAATGGTCCTCATGTTGTTGGAAATATTTTACTGGATGCGGACAGCAAAGAGATAAAAATGAACTTGCGTAATCACAATAGCAACTTAATACACTTCGTTTTGGCATCCCAGGTAACCAATATTTAAATTGAATTTCAATGTATGTAACTTTATTTCTAATCATATATAACTTTTCCTTGTCTAACCTTTTTGCTATAATTAATTACTTGCTTCCTTATATTTGTCATGACTTTCTTCATTTTGTTTTCCAGTTCTCGCTTGCTGGAGGAGAAAGCATATTGGAAATTGAAAGCAGTATACATCCCATGCTTGAAAAGATAAAATTAATGCACACTTACGCATTAACACCTGAGGGATTTGTAATGGAAGCCAAATATGAGAATGTAGATAAACAGTATGTTGTTGCCGGTATTGGGGTCTGGTCGGACGAGAAAAAATCCATGCAATGGCGTCTTGGAGGAGAATGGGACGGAACTTTAGATGTTCTCCTAAAGGGAATGGCTGAAATGACAGCAACTGTAACCCATAGAGGAAAAGAAATTTACAAAATTGATGCCCAATACAGTCAAGTGAAAGGTGAATACGCTCTGGGAAAACATACGATAACCATGTTGGTAAATAAGAATTATCAATTTGCTTTCACCGTTGGCGTTGATATTAGCAAAGCTATGATTGATGTACGCACTCCGTTCCTACACTGGACAAAATTAATTTTGAAAGGGGAATTCAGTTTGGATGAGAGTCCAAAAATACTGTCGTTTTCAGTACAAAAAGAAGAGGCGTTTTACAAAATAGATTTTCGTGTGAGCAGTGATGTCCATAATGGTAACATACTTATCGGAATAGAAAGTCCATTCGAAGGATACCGTAAACTTGAAGGAAAACTGGTGTACATAATTGGGAAGAAGTCTGAAGTAAAGTTCACCGCATCTCGGGGATCACAAAGTGTGTTATTGAATGCTAAATGGTCACCTTCCGATGTACTCCTAGAAATTAAAACTCCAATTGAAATTGCCAAAAGGGTTTCACTGAGCGGAAACTGGGAGCTGCACAAAAAACAGAAGGAATTTAAATTAACAACCACCCTAAATGAGGATACGTATGAAGTAGCTAGCTCTTGGAATATCAGCCCCACTAAAGGAAATGCCCAAATTAAATTAAAAATCTATGAAACATACGAAGTTGCTGCAAACTATGATTTTACTGATGAGTATAACGTACTCCTGAGTATGAAAACATCTGGAGAAAGTCAAAAAATCGGAGGTCGGTTTGCTCTTGCAAATGGTTCCATTGAAGTTGAAATAATAACTCCCATAGCTGGCTATGAAAAACTCGGAGGCAGAGCTGGCTACAAAGAAGCCGATGTTGGATATCACGGATCTGCGGAATGGGACATTGCTGGTGAAGCAGGAACGGTCCAAGCGAAATTAGTTCTGGAGAATGGAAAGATCGATTTAACTCTAGAAACACCGTGGAGTCCATGGACAAAGGTAAAGTCTTCACTGAACTATGATTTGGGAGCGAGAAAGGCTTTAATATTCGTGCTAGAAAGAGAAGATGGGGAAAAGATCGAATTACACACAACTGCCCACATGGAAGGAAAGATGATGCCCCTACGAACCCCGGTGTCTGCAGGCTTTGAGTTATCATTGGCTACACCTTTTGAAGGATATCGCAATTATCAGCTAAAAATGCAATACGGTCGTGAAAATCCCACCCACATTTTGAATGTTGTTGCAGGCAGAAACGATAAGACTATTATCGGAAATGTTGTTGCTTCTTTTGAAAATGCAAATGGATTCACTGCCAACATTAAAGGTGATCTTTTAGCTCCAGCTTTCAATCTGGACCGAAGTGTAAATCTAATCCTTACCTCCAGGCAAAAGAAAACGTTAAGCGCTCAATTCAACCTAGAAGGAAAAACGCATACAGTAGACGGGTCATTTGAACTTACAAAATCCCATGGAAATCTTGAAATCCAAACATCTGTCCCCCAGCTGAGGATTTTCAAGATTTCCGCCCATCACGATGTTGGGAAAAAGTTTAGCGCCTTTTTGGAAATTAATGAAAAGAAAACTGAATTCAAAACCGATTACCACTTTAAAGGTTTCCACTCAACAAAAGTTTCATTGGAATTTAAGTCTCCCATTACAGGATTCAAAAATGTGGCAACTGATGTCCAATTTAGTTTAAAATCCGGTAAACTTGACACGTCATTTAACTTCCAAAACGATTGGGTAAGATATATCGCCAAACTCAATGGGTCCTACACTCCCGATGGTGGTGCTTTCAAATTGCAGATTAACAGTCCCATTTACAATTACGAACAAATGATATTTTCTTCAAATTATACCTTGAAACCGGATTCACGTCGGATGAACATAGCTGTGGAACGGAACACTCAACAGGAATTATCTTTTGAAACCATCTGTGCTAATAACGAGTTGCAAATTGTATTACTATCTAAAATCCCCCGTTACATCGTGGAGTCAACATCAATCATTAGATGGAATGCGGACCCTTTCAATATCGAGCTAGTTATTGTTTCTGGGGCAGAAGAATACAAAGGAGGTCTGATGACAAACATCCAAGGCTTCAAAAAGGGAACAATAGACTTGGATTTGCCATTCCAAGGTTGGGAAACATTTAAATTTGGATGGAGCTTGGATGGAAACATTGTCAAAGGTGAAGCAAATGCTCATTTTGACATTACCAAAGTGGGAAAACATGCAGCAAGGGTTTCATGGGAAACGGAGAACTGGAAAAGCGGGAAATTGGGAGTTGGACTTAAATCGCATGGAGCAACCGTAGAGAAAGGAATAAACGTTGAGTACTCCATAAAACCCAAAGAGCATTTTGTTGCTTCTCTTGCATACGGAAATGGACGAACATCCCAAACCTATAAAGTCTCTTCGTCTTTCAAGAACATGGGACGAACTTCCAAATCCATGGCATTGATATTAGAAACACCATTTTCAACATTGAGAGAAATTGCAATTAGCGGAAAACTAATTCAAGACTCGAATACAGAATTGGACATTACCATAAAGCACAATCAAGCTCAAATCTTAAATGCTAAGACGATCTACATTATTAATCCATTAGCCAGCTCATTTGATATCAATTTGAATTCGCCTGTCTTATGCGAACCTTTTAAAGTAAATGTTACCTATGATTTATTTACTTCCAGTAAGATTTTCAACGTTTTTTTCAGCCAAGCTAAGTATCTAGTTAACATTAGTAGTTCAGCTTTTGTACCTGAGAATTCCAGTGGAATCGAGTTGCACTTGAATGTGGACAGTAATGTACCATTCGCCGAAATATCCACATCAGGGACATTAAAAGCAGGCTACAAAATCAATAAATCAGATGATACTCGTGAGCTGACTGTTTCTCTGCAATCTACACACTTGTCTCAATGGAAAGTAATCGGAACCGTAAGACCATCCACTAATTTCCTAACCAAACTGGAAGTTGTCACTCCAAGTGGGCACATAATTCCATCACTGACCTCCGAATTAAACTGGAGAGGCAACTTTGTACAAGGGATCAGTAGCGATATCACTGTGAAGGTTGGAACTGTCCCAGAAGTGAAAACTACCTTTTCCCTCGGATCGGATAACTTCCGTGCCACACTAACTTCGGGTATAAGTGGATTAGAAGATGTTTCCATTCAAGGTGTTTATGATACTGGAAAATCGGAAAAGAAATTAGAAGTAGAAATTCAAGCAATGGAAGAAAGCATGTCATTGAAAATTAATTTCCGCACACCTTCCTCGTCATCAGCTATGGCTCGTCTTCAGTTAGATAGCACTTTGGAAAGCATACCAGGCGCAAGTCTTGAGGTGAAAATTGAAGAAAATGGAGATATCGCTGTCACTGGAACGTGGGGAACACGAAGTGTTTCTATTAGGGGCAATGTCACCGGAAATGGAGATCTTCCTCTTTGGAAATCAGCTTCCACACGACTATCATTTTTTATTGACTCCACGGAAAAGTTCAGCGGGGAATTAAATCACCTTATTGGAACTCGAGAGTACAGCTTTAATGGCAGCGTAGGATCGGATTACGCAATTCAATCATACATTCATCTCGATACACCCAAAGCTATTTCCACAACAATCCAGTACCGTAAAAATATTGTCAAGTTCAGCAGCGAGAGAGGTCCTGGGAAATTCTCAGTAAGTCTTCCTTTATTCATTTGTTTATCAGAAATAAGTGCAACAACTTCCAAACCAATTAAAAGAGGAATCTTTCCTTATAATTGTGTTCTTTATTAATTTTCTTATAGCTATCATTCAACAGCCCATGGACAAAGGATTTCAGTACTAATGGAATGTACATTTCGAAAAATGGGGAAATAAATGCCAAGCTGTATTTTGTGTATGACAGACAGCACACTAAGCTGGAAGGATCTACAACCAAAAATGGGAACATTTACGGAGGATCCGTCAATATTGATATTCCAATTTTAAAACAGAAGGCTGACTGCACATTTACTGTGGAACGAACAACTGAGAACGGAACAGAGGTCAAAGTCAAGTTGAACTTGCTTGAAAGGCGTTTTCTGCTCCAGAGCTTGTGGAATTCTTTCCAGTACGATATCCCAAATCATGGAAAATATGAACAAAAGGATATTGAGCTATCATTGTCGCTTCCAGGTAGCTCTTATGCAGATATCCGGATAATGACATCTGTAAAGCATCCCGTTGGCAATTGTGCGAGTATGTCCGTGGAAACTTTATTGTCTACAAACTCCCAGACGTCTAAATTTGCTCTTGGCTATGACATCCCCATTGAGGGATCACAACGAATTGGCGTCCGAATTTTTGCAGATAGCCCATATGTATCAGAGGAGCCAGTTGAATTTACCATAGGAGCTGAGCAAATCAGTTTCGCAAAATTCGACGCCCTCGTGCAGTACAAATCAAATGAAGTGAAACTTGTCTGGGACTTCTCTAAATTACCTGCATTTAAATTAGAAACTTTGGCTAACTTGCCCTATTTCCTGCCTGATTCTACCCCATACAAACTTGACATCAAGGGCGTCTTTGATATTACTAAGGAAATCAAATTAAAGGCAAACATCTCATGCAGTCACTGTTCTAATTTTATTGACTTGGCAATACAACGTGACAACACAGAGTTTACTGCTCGTCTACTTGTGGATGCCCCCCGGTTCATTGGGGAACCTTTGGACTTTAGCGCAAAATTATACAACAGAAATTCGGATCGTTATTTCATTGATGTTTCCGGTCTTAAAGGTAAAAAGTCGTTTGATATTTCTGGGCAAGCTGTCGTACTTCCGTATACATTCACTGCTTCCACAAAAATGGCTGGGACTTTTGGAGCGCATTTTGCTCAGTTGCAAGTCGACCGAAATGAAGACGGTGTTTACGAAGCTGAAATTACAGCTGAATCGATGCAATTTTTGAAAGGGAAGAAGGTCGTTATTGTCGGTGCTGTCAGGCCAACTGAACATGGGTTCGATTCAAGCTTCGAATGTAGAACAAGAAAGACTACACATTCTGGCGAGTTTTCCATCCGGTTTGCACGCAATAGTGGATTACTTAATGCAAAAATACAATCACCAGAATTTTCACCCGTTGTGGTAGCCTCCAGTTGGAATCTTTTGCCATCATCGATCGAAGGAAAATTCGAAGTCAAGCTCAACGATATTCTTCACAGAATTGAGATGAGTGGAGACATTGAAAATTATGAACTTCTTTTGAATGTTGTATGCCCATATATTCCAAATAAGGAGTTCAACACTCATCTGAAATTCATTGTATCAGACAGCAATTTCGATATTCTCGGAGATCTAAAATTGGACAAGTCACATTGGCGTTTGGAAGGAACGTCTAAATACCAAAATTTCAGAGATATGGAGTCAAAATTCGAAATCCGTACTACCTTTGAATTCCTGGACCGCTTGACTCTAGCCATAAAATCGGTTCCAGAACAATTCCGTCTTGAAATGTACACCCCTGTTGAAGGAATTCCTAATGTAATGCTGGATATCTCTGGATTAGCTGCATTGGAAAAATCCTTGTGGACAGACATGAGTCCTAGGATCATTTTAAGTCTTCCTTGCGTTACCTACACAGTAACAGGTGAGTCCTCCAACTAAATAAAGTGGTTTGAATTTATTTTATCGTCACCAACTTGCTCTTAAAAAGGAATTCTTTTAAACTTGTAAAATAATTGCTCCTCAAAATATTTTATTTAATTTACAGTTACTTCCAAAATGCCTTCTAATATTACCACGGGAGAATTTGGAGTTAAATATGAAAAACTAATCACAAAATCGGGAGTCAAAACAAATTATGAAGTAGATTTGGAGACATCGTCAATACGGCCACTAGATCTAGACTCAGAAAATGTACTTCAAATGAGATTTAAACTAAAATCACCTTTCGCAATCCTAAAGCATATCGAATTCCTGTTGGGAGGAAAGTTAGGATGGGAAAGTGGAGCAGAAATAAAATCATTGGCAGAGCTGAATGGAAAAACAATGAAATTCGATTTGAAGCTTCGTAAAGAAACGGATAGTATAAAATTGTCTTCAGAAATGGCAACACCATTTAAAGGATACGAGAAGTACACTTTCTTCACTCGCTTGGAAAATTATGAAGAAATAGGCACGGGGCACAGCATTCATATAGAATTCCAAAAACCAGGTTGGGCAGAAGCAGTTCAATTGGAACTAGACTACCGATATATGGTTGAGAGCTTTGCGAATATGGAAGGGGAATTCAGCATGTCTGCTCCTTTCTTTGGAATCTACCCTTTCACTCTGCACGGAGAAAGTAAAATGAAAAACAATGGCTACAATGCGATAATTGAAGGAAAATGGGAAAATCATAATCCTTCCATTAAATTGGAAACAGGTTGGGGCAACAAAAATAAATTAATCTTTTTCGAAGGAAAGGGAGGATTTATGGATAAATACCATACGACTACTAGATTAGATTTCACCAGAGATAACCATGATTTTACTATTGACTTTGAAACTCAATATCAATGCCAGCCAATAATTTCGGCCAATGTTGTATTTTTGAATCCTGAAAATGCTGTTGAGGGAAAGGCAACCATAAAGACCGTATGGGAAAAGTTCCGTTATGCTGACGCAATTATTAGGGTTACGCCCTTTTCTCAATCTAAAGATTTGTTTAGTTTTGAAAAATTGGTCAACACACTAGACACGAAGTTGGAGTTGCAGTTCAACAATAAGAAAATTATGAATCTGGAACTAGTAAGTAAGCATGGCAAACGAGTCTTAGAAATTCACAATCCATTACGCCCTGTATCCCTGACAGTTAAATATGACAAGGAGTCAAGTCACAAGTTACGATTAACTGCTGAGCTATGCTGGAATTTAAAAAATCCAAGAGTAAGTATTGTAGGCACCGAACTTGTTTTATGTCGTACATCAACTGGTAAGGACATATCAGTAAAGATTCATGCTGGACACATGGGCTCTCTTTCAGCTAATGTCAGTCACTTGTTTACATCGTCCAAGTTGGAACAAAACCTACAGTTTGGATGGGATCTGCCCGTAATGAAAAAGAATGGAGAACTTGGTTATTCGATTCTCCTCAATAAGAATTCAAACTCCAGAGACAAAAAATATGACGCAGTTGTTAAAATTTATACACCATGGAGGTCAATCAAATTTGAGTCTAGAAGTAGCGCGACTGATAAGGAATCTACCCGTTTTGCTGAGATGCAATGGGACGCTAAGCAAGATCCGACCAAGAAATTGGGATTCCAATTAGTCCAAAAGAAAACGAGTGCATGGAGAAGCTACACTTTAACTAAAACCTTGACTTTATCCTTTTCCGCTTTGGAGAATGATATAGTTTTGGAATCCGAAACTGGATATAAATACAACCAATTCCAATTTCTTGAAATTACTGTCAAGCCATCGGCCTACAAAGACAATGATTTGAAATTAAGAGTTTTTAAACTCACAGACGATTCCGAATCGGATGGATTTAATGTTGCACTCACTCACCCTGCTACAAATATTTACATTGAAGTACAAATGGAACAATCCTTACCAGATCACAAGCTTAATATAAAGTACATGGATGTCCGTGGAGTTGTTAACATTCTAAAATTGCAGAAAACTAATTCTAACTCTGGAATCACAATTGACGTGGATGCAGGACAGGAATCAAATCTTTTTAAACTTTTCCATCTTGATATTACTCCTAGGGAAGACCAATATTTACTCAACTTAAAGACATTGGAAATAGAACTCGATGCTAGCCTTCAGCAAAACTTATCCTGCATGGCAGTAAGCTTAAAGTATGACACGGGAAAGCAGTTACGCATTTCCGCTGGAATGCCTAACAAGAAAGAAATCAGCGTAAAGGTTTGGAGAGATGAGTTTGGGAAGAACATCTATGATTTTGTTGTTGCTTTGCGATTGAATACATCTCAACTCATTTCAAGCACTGTTATCTGGCGTCCTGAATTATTCGACCAAATTCAAGTATCCCTATTTTCATGGACTGATCCTAAGACATTTAAAGAGGTAGCAGGAGACGCTCTCACTGAAGTTTGGAATGTAGTTGTCGAAGAAGCATATGAAAGATGGAATTTCTTAGAGCCTGGAATGAAGCAAATGATTGTGGATGTGATTCAGACTACTCGCACCGAATTAAATACTATGTTACAAGAAATTTACAACACCTGGGATTTCGTCAATGAATTGTACGACAGAAATATCTTCTATGCGAAAACATTGACTCAAATTTTCAATTCTTCATACAGAGCAATTTATACTATGTGGTAAGTGAATAAAGTCTAGTATTTGTATATCTAGTGTAATTTCGGAACTAAATAGCTTATATCAAGCAATTTTAGAAAAATATTGGGCAGTGATAATTTAATTATTTATATATCCATCAAAAGCAAAAAAAATCTAATTAATAAATGGTTGAATAAATCTTTTTCAGCGAGAAAACAACGAAGGCAATAACGTCAATTGTGAAATCAACAGTTAAAATTGTCCGAGAATTTGCTGTAGATATATACAACTTTTGGCACGAATATGGAAGCGAGCTTGAAACAATAGTGATGAATGCGTGGGATGAAGCGGAGAGATTTGTTATTACTGTTTGGGAAGAGAATTTTGATGCAGTTACAAAGTTCTTTGATTATTTGGAAGAAGTATACGAAATGATTGAAGATGCTATAGACGGAAGGATTGAGATATTAGAACAAAAGATCATGGCTGTTAGTATTGTTCGTAAAGTGATGAAATGGTATCAAGATTACTCAACCTGGATAGAAGAATTGCCTATTCAAGATTATATTGATGATATTAGTGATTTCTTAGAAGAAAGGTAACTGATACCTATGTACATATTAAAATATAAAAATCGTATTATTTATTAAAATGGAAGCTGTAAGTTATCAGTAATCTATTGTATTATTTACAAATTGCAGACTTTGGAGACCCCTGGAGCGCCATTATAGACCATACTTCGACGCAATAAACAAAGCCTTTGAAGGAGATTCCCTGCCACTAATGGATATTCCTCCATTGCCCTATGTACGCTTTGTACTGAGGAAAGTAAGGGATATATCAGCTCATGCATTGAAGATTATTGAAGCCGAACAAAAGGTGAAGAATTTAGTGAGACAATCATTGAAAAGCTTCGACGGAGTCCTTCAGCGTCACATTCCAACAGTTGCATTCGTTTGGGACATCGACAGCGGCCGTATTGAATATCAACAGTCGTTGGTGTTCATCATGTGGGAAGATTTCACCCAGTACCCTCAATGGAGACGAACACAGCAAGATGAGGACGACCTTGGAAAAATGAGCGACTTATTTTATGAAATCCTGGACAACTTCAGAAATGCAAGACCGGTTATTGATATGAACATCAGGGACATTCTGCCCCCATTTGGTACCCATGCTGTAATGGCTGGAGACTATCATTACTTCACATTTGACAAAAAATATTTCCGTTTCGCTGGAGAATGTAGTTACGTTCTGGCCGCTGATCTCTTGCACCAAAATTTCTCTTTGATTGCAAATTATGAACAAAAGGACGGCGATATTCGTAAAAAGTCGTATTCGCTAATTAGCAACGAAAGATTTGTGGAGATTGACACTTCCAACTTTAAGGTTACATTAGATGGCAAAAAAGTTGAGCTACCCTTAGAAGTTGGTCCGACATTTATAAGAAGACAACCTGGTGGCTTAGAAGTTTTTGATTCTCGAGGTTTCCAAATGAGTTGCAGTTTAACACCTACTGTCTGCACTGTCACTGTTTCCGGTTGGTATTTCGGGAAATTAGCTGGACTTCTCGGCACATATGACAATGAGCAGTCAAACGATTTCAAGACACCAGATGGCCAGATAGTGACAGATGTTTCTACTTTTGCTCATTCGTGGAGGGTTGGCAAGAATAATGGCAATTGCAGAGCCAAGAATTTGGCACGGGATAATGTAGAAATGACGGACGTTGATGGAATTTGCACTCAGATGTTTAGTGACATTAGCTCTCCCCTCCGCCCCTGTTTCAACAAAGTGGATGCCCAGATTTATACCGAGATGTGCAAGTATGATACTACTGTCAACGTCAATAGTGCATCTCGACAAGAAGCAGCTTGTACCGCTATCAGTGCATATGTCTCGGAATGCCAGAAAAACAGTGTTGATGTTTGGATGCCTCCTTCATGCGGTAATTATTAATTTTTTAATTAATTTTCAATTGAATAAAGTTATTCATTGTCCTTCAATGAGAGTAGATCAATTAATCTACAAAACAAAATTATTATAACAAAATTATACAGTTCGCTGTAAACTGGAGGACGGAACAGCGCTTACAAGTGGGGAAAATGCAACTTTAGTTTCCAGTGGTCCTCTGGATACTCCAAAGTCTTCGGATGTAGTTCTCCTTATACAAGAGTCAACTTGCTTGAATGGAGTCTCTATTTCTGAAGCCATGACGAAACTGGATTTGGCTTTAAGAGCCGAAGGGCTGGTAGAAAACAGATATGCCATTGTTGGATTCGGAGGAAAGGGTGTGCACCGGAAACCGCATATAAGAACATCATCATCTCAAGTTTGGGCACATAGTACACTGTTCAAAATTCCAGATAACATAGAAATGGATGGGGAAGAAAATGGAGACGTATACGAAGCGATCGAATACGCTGCTTCTCTTGGATTTAGAGCTGGTGTATCCAAAACAATGGTTGCATTAACTTGTGGTGATGAGCGGTGTGGAGATGCTGACCAGTATGCAGACACACTAACTCTTCTCATTGAAAACGATATAAAATTCCACATGCTCGCTCCAAAAGAATTTACTATGAAGGTAAGCGGAATAAAAAATTAAATTAAAGCATGCTCCATATTCCATATACAAATTGCTGAACTAGTTGCGACAACTACTATGACATTTGTTATATAAATAAATTTATTTCTAGGCTAACAACAGAAAACAAGTGGACCTTTACGGCATAGACATCAATGGGGTCTACACATCCCACCCTGCAAAACGGGGAGCAGTGGAACCAGACACGGCTCTTAAGAGACAAATTAATTTGCCGAAAGACCTCTGCACTCCTTTGGCTATGGAAACAAATGGAACTCGTTTTAATGTGTTGCAGCCAACAAAGAAATTTTTAGATATTTGGTCACGAAGAGTTGCACAAACGTCTCAGCCATCTGAGTGTCAGCGGTGTGAGTGTGTCCCTGACAAAAATGGAAGGGCCAATTTAATGTGTCACCAATGCGTGTCTCCAAGTTTAAGACGCTTTATGGAAGACTGGCAAAAATACCAATATTTAGATATGGATGAGCTTTTAGCATCTGACTTCAGTGAACAGGATCTATCTAACATGTACTAACCGTATACTTTTGTTGTAATCAATTTTATTACTAAACCATTAGCTAGTCTCACTTGTGATGAAGATCGGGGTTTGCTGCTTTTTCAATTTTATTAGAATAGGTTTTTATTTGTTGTAAACAGTTATAAATGTATTATCTGGAGATATACTAGGTATATGTAGTTATAGTATAACTAACTAGAACTAGGTTGTCTCTTTCTTCATCATAACACTAATCATTTATTGATTATTATTGCCAACTTTTAACAATTGGTTATTAGAATACATAATAAAATCAGCATCATAATATATACAGCCACTATTAATAAAAAATAAAATTGTCCTCCTTGTTTCTTATCTACAATTATCCTGCTCCCTTATATTTATTTCATTCTTTGTTAATTACTATATTATTTTTCCTTCTTGTACTTACTAGTAGAGACACTTCTTTTTGTTAATGAATACATCTAATTATTGAAGCTGCAATAAAATATTTGGAATTAAAAAAGTATTACATTACATAATTGTTGTATTGCTATCATTTTGCGTTATTCGAATGAATTCATATTAATATTTTGCATTCTTTCACCATTTATAGACTTTCCCTTGCCGTTCATAATTCGTTTTACAGTTTCAATAAGCGCCTAACAATTAAATTATTATGTCAAATCATCATGCTCTACTTATCGCCCGTTCTGAAGTGGCAGATGCTGACTGCTGAAACTTATAGTTGCTGAGTAGTATGAGTATTAGCGTTGCTATCTAGATAGCCATATTAATATTAAAATTTCATGCCAATTATTATAAATACTATAGGTAGTTTCACATTACATTCTGTATACTTAGGACTGTAACGGCTGGTAGCTCCGTACTTACTATTAAGGAATATTAGTATAAGTCAAACAACATTCTCTGATTATGACATGAAAGCAAATGGCTTGATGGCCGATAGATTGTAAATGCAAATAAGGTAACAATCCTTGGTATACCTTTTTTGGCTATGTGTCCAGTGAATGCCCAATTTTGGGCAATTTGGATTACCAAATGAAGATCATGTACCTATACGTAACAATAAAAGCCGTTAATAGTACTTAACGTAAGTATATCACATACTTTACAGTGCTAAGGGCAAAAGCAGTATAGGTTAGAATAATTAAAATTTGGTAGAGTAGTCCAATGAAATCATAAAGAGTGCACTATTAAGTTATTATAGTGTATTTTATTATGTATCCCCACAGCGTTCTGTGATACATATAACACCTTGCCATCTGCATTGCTTTATCGAATTGGAACAGTATTCCAGGGGATTTTAAGGCCGAAAAGTATCCCTTCACGCAAGTGTCCATAGCCCCTTCTTATCAGTCTTAAAAATAATAATTATAGAAATAAATAGGAATATGAAAAAGGAGACCAATTCTTATTCCAAAACTATTATTCCTTAATTTTTATGCAATCATTTCTCATGTGATTAAACAGCTGGTAATAGTAAACTACCGGTCGAATGTGTTAACAAGGATAATTATTAATTACCCACCTGGCTTTTCTAATAGAGATATATACCTAGTCATTTTCCCCATTAGCACATCTTCCATTAGAATTGGGACAACTAAAATATTCTATTAACTTGCTAAACTCAAATATTTATGAGGCTTAAAAAGGATAGGACTATTGGTGGAACGGTTGACTGCACTACGACATAGGTAAATACTTTGTTTTTAGTGTAATTTGTATTTCATAACGTATTGGAATAATATCATAATTTGGTCTTGGTGTACAACTGTGTATTAAATCCATTTACATTTTACATGCAATTTTACGCATTAGGCTGTGTTTAATAATTGCAATATTAAATGCAATAACTTATTTACTATTTATTTATTATTAAGTAGTTGCTCTAGTAAGAGCTCGATTAATTACTAGATATGCGCTGTACTGTTAGTATGTGTTGTCGTGCGCTTTCTACATTATGAAAATTACCATAGCACTTGAACGTAGTCAGATTTCTTGACACGGGTACGAACTTCGTGTACATATATTTAGTCTGGCTTTAATAAATATAATGTAAGTGAGGCAAGGTTATTTAAACCATTATTATAGATAGAAATAATATATACAATATTTATTAATAGTTTTAACTTGGCCAACTTGCTGGAATACAAACAAATACCTATTATAAAGCAGAGTAGCCTTCATGGTGTTTGCCATTAAAATGTACTGATATGTAAATCTCTTTCGCATCTCCAGAGTATGAGTAGTATTTGCAGTTTACATATTAACCTAAGTAAGTATTTACTACTGCTGCTGCCCAAGTGATATCCCAGTATATTATATAATTGATATAAAATACAGCGTATATCGCGTTCTATTTACTTCATTGAATGCCTTCTTGTGGATTTATTCTAACGACATACGTATGTGTATACATTTTCAATGGATCGTGTGTATCTGTTAATTTGCGTACTAGTGCGATAAAAGTATTGTACGTACTTACGTAGCATGTAGATGCATATTATTTGCAAACGCTTGTTATTTTTGAATACATAAATGTAATGTAATAGGACTATCAATATCAGCCTTATGATCGAGGTGGAGATGATTTTGATTATATTAACTATGTTATCTTTATTCAATCTCCTTATATACGGTATATTATACGATTGAAATGTGTTTGCGGTTTGAGTGCCTATATGTCGTAGGCCAAAATAGCCACAAGGTACATACTTGTGTCTTCTTTTAATTTTTGCAGAAAAACAAGCCAAGTTATCAACATGTAATTTTTTAACTGATTCGATAGAAAAGCTTTTTTGGTGTTGTTGGTAGAGTTATGCTTACTAAACACTAAGCTTCTATAATCTTACTCTAAATCATAGTCAACAAGCCTTGGTCACAATGCAAGCATTTTTAACCTACATAAAGAAATATAACATGGCAATGGCAGACCACGTTTTATTTCTTAGCCCATTTTGCATAGAAGATATAAATTTGGCATCTTCTGCTCTATAGAAAAAGGTTGAGTTTACCTTTTCTGATATATATGTAGACTACGGTAGATGAAGTATTGTAAGTAGGTAATTGTTTGGGTATGGTGGTTCACTGGGCCAACAACATCTTTTGGGAAATGGATTATGAAATAGTATTTGAAACAATAAAAAGACGTCATTTCTACAGTGATCGTCTGCATTTTTGCATCATCATTCCATAGTAAAGTTAGGCGCATACAAATTAAATTTTGTATTCGGCTGCCCTACACCGTACACCGACCCACTTCATCTTAATAATAATTATAAAATTCATATGTATTTACACAAAAGCTTAATATGTAAGCTTACCTAACACATCCAATCCATGCGAGCTATGTTCAATTGTTAACCCTTAAGAACTCTTCTCTCTTTTCCTGGAAATGATTACACTGTTAATGATACTGATCACTAGGTTAGTATTGTTTAGAAAGATTATTCTTTGCTCCTTATGTTAAGTGTTAGGAATTAATACATTGGATGGAATACATAATTGTTTATTTCATATTTATTATAATTCTATTGCCGTTGTAACTGACTGATGTTAAATTACATAATAATAACATCATCTTGTGTCCTGCATGATTAGTATGGATGGATACTAAGATAGCCAAGTCTCAAAGTATCAACAACAACAAGTGCATTGTAAAGTTTAAAGCATAATACAATGTAAGCGAAAGGTAGGCAAAGAATAAATTGTTAGGATGGGATTGTCTGATACCGGTTGTACCCTAGAAATGTACTTCGTCCTAAACTGTAAATTTTTTTGGGTTTCGAGTAACGTGAGATAACTTTTGGGATATTGTTTCTTGTGCATGCGTAAACATTCATAATTGTTTTAAAAGGTACCTGTACATCAGTACATCCTATTAGAATATATGAGCATAATATATTTTCCAATGACCATTAATTGCCATATATTTCTCAAGTGTCCAAAACTAGGTATGTATGGGAACTGGGAATATTCCAACAGAAACCATGGCCATGGCATGTATTGTATAATGTATACAAGTGTGTGTAGTGAAGCATAAGTACAAAATACAAAATACAATGACGACTCTGAGTCTTCTAGTCAAGTCAAGCGAGAGGGCGAAGGCGAAACGTCTTCAGGTTCTTCGTTCTTCTTTTCGACATCATCATGCATACATAATACATACGATACACGTTGCCTTTTGCCTTACCTTGTTTGTTAGCACTGGCCTGGCACTACAATTGTTACTGTAATAAGTGTAATGTACCTAAACCTATAATACTACATTGCATACTACCAATACCAAATTTCATTTGGATAGCTTAGCTTTAGCTAGCAAGTTAAAGTTGTGTGACAGGCTTATAAAGCTGATCTCGTACCTTCTTCTTCCCTTGATTGCATTACAGCACCACCACCATACCACCGTACCTGTGTTTTATAGCTGTATACTGAACTGAACTACTATAAACTATATAATATCTAGTTAGCTTACAACTTACACTAGGTTTTTTTATTAGTTACCTTTTTTGTATTCTCATGTGTATATTCCCCTGAGTGAGTGCGTATAATCCATGCATTGACTTTAACTCAGTCTGAGTCTGGAAGCAACATAATATTATAATACCAGACTTTTCTGTTATGATTATTCCCACAGCTCTGCCTCTATTACTTCACCACACTCAAACTCAACTCGACTTATTACTTCGGTCGTCTACGTCTCCTTCACTATTCACTATAATACTGCTACATACATAGCAATAGCATCACATAACATAACACAACATATTATAATACTTATTACTTACTACATAACTACCTAAATGCTTGCATCTTGATGTGAATGATCATATCATTCTGATCATACTGCATTCCACATCCGACATTATTCTTCTTCAGGTTACAATATCTTCCCTTTTTTAATTTGACATTCTTCTTGTCAACTGTTTCTCGGGCATTTCGGTCGGGCACATTTTACACAAACACTCACATCTGCAATACCGTTCCTGTTCTGTGTGCATTCCTAAGGAGAAATCAAAGGTACCCTGTTTTTATATATAGAATTACTCAATACTATCTACGTGATATGAAATAACAACTGCTGATCATTTGAATTAACATTTAACCTTAGAGATATAGAAAAAATTACCTTTGGGAATTGGGTACAGTGGGCAACAGACTAATAAAATGAAACCAGTATCCCGTTTCCTAATTAATCATACACATTTAGTAAAAGCATTTAACAAATTTAACTGATTCTTAAATGTAATTATAGTGCTAAAGTCTAAATAATATTTTAAATATAAAATCGTTCTGTATTATATATTAACTGTAGTAGTTATCGATTGGTAATAATGATAAATGGTGAAGTAATTGCGTTATACACAAGCTATGTAGTATATTTTTATGCAACATGTACCATAAGACTGAAGGCAAATTCATTATTACCTTTGATGATGTGTACAAGTAGGCGATTATTTTATTTTTATGTGGTTAACTTTTAATTTGTGAATGTGATTACACAATTTACCAAAGCATTAACTACTATAAGAAAATCCATGTGATAATTTTTG
Organism: Tomocerus mixtus; assembly: GCA_034694165.1. Classification (NCBI taxonomy): domain Eukaryota; kingdom Metazoa; phylum Arthropoda; class Collembola; order Entomobryomorpha; family Tomoceridae; genus Tomocerus; species Tomocerus mixtus. The sequence goes on from JAQFYC010000620.1 coordinate 38,929, forward strand.
TTGTTTTTCGCCATTTAACTTTTCTGCTGTATTGCTAATTTAAGCAGTTTTAGTCAAAATTATTGTGACATAACCATGAGACTACTGCTTCTGTAAAGTTGCATACAATTGTATTGCCATATTATTGAAAATTAAATCAAAATCATTGGCAGACACAAAACCTAACACAAATTCCTGAAGCTGAAATATTAGAAAAATTTATGGAACAGAGTGTAGACGTGGAAATAGGAATCATATTAAAAGGGTGTACCTTTTATGCATGATCTTTAGAAAAGGAATGATAATATTGGATGCTATTTGTCATTGACCCGGTAATAGTGGCAGTTTTCGGTTAGTTGCAATTAGCTGCGCTATACAAATAGTGTACTTCTAATCTTAATTTCATAAAACCTTTTGCCGTATTCAAAGCATCGGAATCGGAACAAGAGTTAAAATTACAACGAAATGAAGTAATATTAGCAGGGCGAGGGAACGTTTCTGCTCACCCACAACAACCACGTGTTGTTCCTAATTTCAGCAGAGCTTTGCGTTTGCTCTATTTTACTATTGTGGTGATTGTAGTGAATACGTTATCAATTTTTGATACCTATTCACTATTCACACAACCATTTTAAATTATTTATTAAGGGATTGAAGATAGTTTTTTAAGGTGGAATATAATATTCAAATGGATGTAATTGTCTCGACTAGACAATTGCTTTAAATTTTAGTTGGTGGTACTTATCATATCATAATAGCATTAATTTTTTGAATGCATGGTATAACGCGTAGTATCAAAAATTGTTTGATTTGTAATGCATAATATTTTTTGGCAATTTTGGCAGTATAGTATATACAATATATTATAATAAATTTCATTTATTTCGTAAAAAAATCACTAATTATCAAAATGTATTATTCACCGCAGCTCACTTTATGCAAAGGATTTGGATTGTATTCTTTGCTTCCGCATGCATTTCTTTTTCTCAGCCAATATTTAACAATGCATTTATCTATTTTTATTGCAGAAATAAATGATGGCGTTTCACGGACCTTCATACGGTTTGAGCCGCGAGTGCCAAATGAAGGTAAGTAGTCTCCGTAAATTAAATACATGAGCAATTAATTTAGATCGTGTAAAATGGAAGAACTCGTTTATGTACTACACAACTTACGAATGTATTGTTTCCATGCCCAAATTAAGACGAAACACGCTTCTTAATATTGGTATGGTGGCCGCATGTATTTGGTTTTAAGGATACTGAATATTTCTTATAGCAATACCGATTTAGTATTTAGGGTAGTCCTCCTTTGTGAGTTCCAATTTTGTCTTTATACAAAGGTTAATGTAATATAATAAAAAATAAGTAATGAATTAAACGAAAATCATTTTTAATTGTAACGATTTTCATTTTCTAGCATTCTAACATTTTTTAATAAACATCGTAATTAATAATATACTGAAATGATCATTTCTGAATGCAAATGCAAAAACTAAAAAATTTGTCTTCTAACATTATTTATAGTAATCAGCCAGATATAAAATCAATTCGAAATTCGGTTAGAAATGTCTTATTGAATATGTTTTTGTTTTTATGTCAACTAGTCTCAAGCCAAATTCAGTCCAGAAAGAGCCAAGGAAGCCTTATCATGGGTGGAGGAAGTCTTAGAGCGAAAATTGGAAATTCCGAGCAGTAACAATGGCATCAAGGGTCAGTTGGACTTTGCTGCTGCCTTAAAGGACGGAGTTGCACTTTGCGAGTAAGTCCAATATTAAATATTCATTGATTATTGAGATACATTAATTAGGTAATTACTTTATCTAGGTACTTTCATGTTTCTGTGATGAGCTAGGTATGATATTATAATTTTGTGTCATTTATTAATTTTTTTAGGCTAATAAACCGTTTGTGCCCTGGAGCCGTAAAGAGAGTGAACACATCTGCTGCGCCCTTTAAGCAGGTATGATTAGTTATTTTTGTCATTTCACATATTTATTTATTTGTTTGGAAAGTAATAAAGTTTGCCAATAAGCTATATAACTTATGCGTTATGTCTATTGTAGAGAGAAAATCTGGAGTTGTTTTTAAAGGGATGCGAAAATTACGGCCTGAAATCTCAAGATTTGTTCCAGGTCAACGATTTGTACGAAAATAAAAATCTTTACATGGTTATCGACTGTATTTTTGCAATTGGAGGAACGGTAATTTGATTTACTATGAACTATTTAATTTTTGATAAACATTATATTTTTAGAAACTACTTTTTAATTTAGGCCCAGAAGAAGGGGTATGATGGCCCGCGCCTTGGTGTCAAAGTTGCAGACGAAAATAAGAGAAATTTTAGTGCCGAAAAGCTTGCAGAAAGCAATAAGATCATAGGGCTTCAATACGGGTCGAATCGAGGGGCATCTCAAGCTGGTATGGGAGCATTCGGCAATTCGCGAAAAATTCTGCCTGATGGTGAGTTTACTAAAATTATGCCCTTGCAAGCCTTGCATCCATTATGTCATGTATTTATTCCTAACACCTGTACCCACAGATTAAATTAAGCCTGCAATGTGCAAGTCGCATGTTCATGTTAGCATTGACCTTAGTTTCTTTAGTTCTACTTTAATATATCGTCTAATGCAAAATGTCATTTTACATCCAGTATTCCGCCCTAACAACCATAATGCTTGACTTATATTGTAATATTTATTAATGTTTAACTAAAAGCGACTTTCGATGCCTACACTTTTAGATCATCTGAGAAAATGTTACAGGTATGGTGTATGCAATAAAATTTAGATAAGACCTTTAAAGGGTGGCGTAGGAAATTTAGATGTAGTAGCTGAGATATATGTACATTTAGGAGACATTGTGTCCATATTAGAAGAATAGATCAAAAGATATACCGATACACGATTACACGATACGCTTATGGGTATAAATATATCGACTAAGTTAGACAGTTCCAAAAATGTAATTTGAACTTTATTATTATTTCAGAATTCATGCGGCCATAACACATTGTCAAGATGACGAGTATCAACAATGATATGAAAATAGACAATCGTTTCATCTTTTCATCAAGTGTTTCACTGTATAATAAGTATTCGACCAATGAAAATGAATGGTGTACTTTTAATTAGCTATAACTTTATGGCAAGCTAATCCCAAAAACAAATAATTTATTCCCTTTTCTGTGTAAGTTTTCTATTTAATTCAGAAATAATTTACGGAAGTGTTAGCGGTAATTAAGGAACTTGTTCAATGCGGATAAAGTTTGTGGATGAACGGATATGTATTATTTGGATCACAAATTCCAGACAATTGTCATTTTTTAATTGTTCGCCCATTTGCTATGTAGGTGCAATTATATATTTAGTTAGAGTCATGTAATATTATTTAAATGGCAATGACAAAAGTAAATTATTTAATACTTGAAAAATTGTATGAAATTTGAGGTAGAATAATTTTAGACGTATAAATCAATTAAATTTCTAGCAAAGAAATGTAATATGTCTAAAACATTTCGATAATGACTATTTTCCAGTAACACCGCTAACTGGTTCATTCCTAAACTGCGCCAACAAATTAGTGTTTATAGTTTTATGACATTTTTGCTGTAAGGCATTCAATAAGCATTACAAATATATGTAATACATTTTTGCTTTACGTAGGAAGATTTTATTAAGATCAAGAAAGAAACCTACAAAATTAATTATTTAGTTTTTTTTGTTAGGGATGAAGTTTATTTTAGTTTGTTTACATAGACGATATACAAGATATACAAGAACATAACATGACCATAAAATAATGTATGTGCCTTAAATAATCTAGTTGGTAATATTATATTATATAATATTAGCTGTATATTTTTAACTTATGAGATAATTGATTTTGCCAAACAATGCATAAGCGCATAAATAATATTGTGACAATGTACCTGCACATTCCTAAGAAATCGAATTCTTCCACTTTGCTACCCGGTTTAAGATTTGTGACAATTTTGTTAACATTATGGACTAACTTATATGTATTGGTAATTTTAAAATCTAACTTGCAGTAAATTCAAAGTTCGTTCCTCGACAATTTTCCATCAATAGGTATCGTCTTTAATTTTGTATTACCAAGCGGCTTAAAAACGCAAGTCGTAAGCATTTATTTTGAACTTAACTAAGTAAGTAATGTTTTAATTGTTAAAAAAACTGTTACATTGTGGAATTCGAGAACTATTGAGTAGTAAAAGCCAGAAATACTGCAGATACATACCTTTACATTCTGTTAAAAACGTGTAATTTATGTATTCGTACGACAGTTGTTTATGAGATATAATAGAAATATGACCTATAATTATAACATTTTTATTTAAGGGAAATATGTATACAATGCTATAGTAAAACATTTGTAACATGAATTTGCTATTAAAATGTGCCCGCTCTAATAAGTGCCTGTTTGTCGATAAGGTGAAAACAAAATCACGAATAATTAAGTTATGAAACGAAGCAATTAATTTGCTATTGCCATAATGTCTTATATCTGTTTGTGCCATATTATAATGATTTTGTTTTAGTGTTTGATTGTGCAATATTGAATAAACCGTCAGACTCTCATTTATTTTAGAACGAAAGTTGTATTGCTTTATCTAACTTATTTCGACTCACTACATTTCATTGTAATGTCATTAAGCATAATTACCGAGTACTTTGTACCAATTCAACTATTGAATTTGAAATGCTAAGAACAACTATGGCCTATGCCTATTATAGAAGTTCAGCCAGCATCATTAAATTACAAAGTACAGACTCTACTTTATTTACATACCCATTCTGAATTTATGGAAGGCTTACAAAAATTGTGTATTTAACATGTCTATGGTAGGTTTAGATTTAGTTTTAAAGATATTTGATTATATGGGGAAGAGCCGCAGGAAAATAAAATAACATCATTTTTTAATTACTTTAAAATTTCAAATCCGAAACAGGTGAAACGTATATTTTGACACCTTCCTTGTATTAATATTTATGAGAATTGTTAATTATTTTACAATAATTTTGGGATATCATAATAGTTCACAATAATTTCGTATTGTTGATAATCTAGTAATTTCATGCGCTGATTTTCATTCTTTAATTGAATATCATCGAAATTGTTTCTTATCAATTCATTTATTTCTTCTCCTTTTTATGACTTCATAATGTACCACATAATATGAAACCGTCGTTGAGCTGGAGGTGTATTTATAGCACACCGAGTAGCAGTTGGATGCTTTTTACATTAATAAATGGATGTATGTAATTATTCAATGTACATTCCCGTTGTCTATTTTCCTAAAATTGGATTTGTTTATTATCCATTCCTTCTTCTGAAATATTTTAGTTTGGCAAGAATAAAAATATATAGGAAAATTATGGAAGTCTAAGTGCAAATGCTACATTCAGATAGAAATTGTATACAGCATTGAATGCCTGAACGAGTTATAGCAACTCCAAATTATGTTACTTGCGTCGCGTCTCTTTACTCCAAGTTCAACTTCGTTAAATTACATAAAATAGCCAATTTGTTTCCTGTATTTTTAGCCAATCAATGATCACAGAATACTCGATGTTTTGAAGTGCTATTTTTTTGAGATTAGAACTCGACAACCTAGGTATTCTTATTGTTGTATTAACAATAGCTGCTATTAATCAATTTCATTTAAGGTTATATTATACAGTTGTACAACTTAAAATAATTAAATATTACTTATATCGCGCAGATATTATTAATGTACCATTGCATTGGATTGTATTGATTAAAAAAAATAACTAATCTACCATATTATACGTGAGTGCTAGTGAAAGAGAGTATTTATTGACTGACAGTACACTTTATTGTACAAGAAATTACATCTTACTGTAAATTACAACAGGTACTAGGTAGGTACCCATACGAGTCGTCATTTAAAACACTATCTATCTGTATTACTACTCTGCGTGCGTATTGTGCTTATATTTCTCCTTCTTATGCTATATATTGTTAGGCGAGGCATATACGTAAGTATACGTAAATCAGTATCATATCGTAAGTAAGTTAACATTGCATTGCATTGTTAATCCTTAACCATGAAAAGTGTTTCTTGGTTCGCCTTGTATGTAGTATGTACCACTTTGTAGTGCATACTGCATACAGTGCATAATACAGCGATTTAAGAACATTGTTTCTGGTTAATCTAAATTAGAAAGTTTTTATTCGGCCTACATATTAAATAATATAGGCATTCAGCACATCATATCTTACAGAATTATAATGCTATAGTAAGTCAAAACCGTGTGTGAAATGGCAATTTCACGAATTTGTGTTCCATTTCTGGTGCATTATTATGAATTTTACATTACATTATCATTTAGAAAGCAACAAAATAATAAAAGCAAAACATATTATACCTCTATAGATGAAGCAGTTAGCACCCCAATAAAATTATTTACTAAATTAATAGATACATGGTAATAGAAAATCGTCATCTGTTACACAACATTGAGACCTTTTGGAACAAAGCTAACCGTAAAGGGATTAAATCCGGATAATGATAAAATCCAATATAAGGAACAACTTTTTAGGACCCTGTTGGGTTTACATGTAGAAAAGTGTAGATGTCGTAGGCACTAACCTCTGCCTGCACAGTTTCTTTTCAATTTTTCAAAAAAATTAACAAAGTTACCAATATAAATTAGAAACCAGTTTGATACAGAATTGTATGCTATTTTCAACGATGTATCCTACTGTAGGGATATTTGTATTTGTAAATAATTGTATGAAATTTTGCAATTAGCCATCTGAATGGAGTATTTGACTAATTACATGGATTATGCAACAGATACGCCTAACGTGAGCTACACCATTAAAAAGCGTAAAATTATCTATCAAAGTTAGCAACCTATATAATGATAACTTTGTTCGTTTTCTTCAAAAATTGAAAAGAAAAAACAAAGTGGAAGCCTACGCCTAGCAGGGGCTCCCTGTCCCTGGTGAAGGGCTGGGTATCGAAGAAATCCGATACACTAATAAACATTTAAAAACAATATTTCTGATTAAGTTTCCAGTAGATATTTTGAATAATAACTTTATCGACAAAGGGCAATAACTATTGTCACTTGCAGTACAGTATTTATTTTTTGTTTTAATATGACATCATGCATTAGAATGAATGACCTACAAAACACTTCTCTGAAGAATGGAAATGACCTATTAAATAACTTTTGTTCTCTATTGCTTAATATAACCATATTTTTAATACATTATTTATAGGTCATTTCATTTTCCATTCTAGAGAAATATAAATATATTAGGTCATTTATGTTTATGCAAATTTTGATGTCATGAGTTTTGTTCGTATGTTTTAATATTATATTATTGACCTTCATAAAATAGAAAATAACCCAATAGTCTCATTAACTCTCCTGAAAAGCAATTTACAAATAGATCAATATTACATATATACATATATAGTGGGAAAATATTTAGCCCATTAAGAAATATTCATTTTGGATAGTCCAGTGTTTACTCCAAAAAGGGACCAATGGTATTTTATTTAGCGACGTGATAGTAGGTTATGTACCAAAATGAATATTTTGGAGATGACAACATAATTTTTTAAATTTTTTGCTCCTTAATGACACAACAGGTAACTACCATTTTACTGTGTTAATTATTATTCACATTTAAATACCTTAGTGCAATAGATATACTAATACCGCATTGTTGCATTTATTTGACATGGGCCGTAGTCGTAATCATTGTTTAAGTATAAATAATTAAATCACAAGCATTTAATTGGGGTCAATAGTCATAAACAGGAAGCAAATCAATTTAGCCAAAATGCAAACAAGTGGTTGGTATTTACCTCTTTTGACATTATTTAATAATACGTATTTATAAATGGTGCTGAGCACAGGTAGTACTAATTTGCCAATTTTATAATATTAGTTATTTAGAACTTGGGACGTAATTGGGACTAACTTCTTACCTTTTTATGACTATTTATATCTCATCAATGCCATCAATGGCATTTAAAGATAATTATTTTGCAATACTTAAATAGTATATAACCACTACAAATGTACCTGCTATTATTATATTAGCTGGCTCACACATGTACTTAATGTACACATTGCTTATTGTACATTATTGTAAATCATGTATAAGGCTCAACAAAAATGTTCATGCAAAATTCTGAAATTTCTGAATGATTACTAAATGTTCATTATCCTTTAGCTTAGGACGTCCAAGTTGTATTTATCTATTGCATAAGTTATCAGTTTCACCTTCAGTTGTTCATGAAAATAGAAATAACGCAAATAACTGTAATTCCACATGCTACTCAAATGCTCTGATTAAATAATGTAACGTGTCTCAATAAATATTATATCAGTTATGCAATAAAGGGCATTAGATAAGCCATTAATGAGTGACTGGTAGGTTTATTGATAAGCGGATAAATAAAGTGATCCTAGAATTTCGTCCTGTTCACAATCTTTATGGTATTTATTCATTCATTGCATAATATGTGGAATTCTTGACCCCAATTTTAACAAGTTGGAAGAGATAAAAGGTCTACGAACGTGTGTGAAATACGCAGTTATTTGTTGCAGTAGGTACATAGTACATATTATTATGGGGTGACAGTGACGGGTGAATATATGTATCTGATCCGGGGCAGCTAAATCGCAATCATTCTGTCACATTCCAATTGCAAAAAATTGACAAATACCAAGTTCATTGCGTACGTAATTCAAATTATTGGAAACTATACATACGAATACTGCAAATTTCATTGCTATCAGCAGTGGATGATTGTGGTTGCATATATTTAAACAAATACATTGGGTACTTAGCCTATTATTGCTGTCATAAACTAAAAATAATAGGAAAATTTGTCAACAAATTCAGCTATTTCATTTTATGCATGGCAGAGGGAATTTAGGAATTCAGCAAAACATAATACAAAACTTTTTAAGCAAGCAAAATTGCAAAAAGGATATTTGGATATAGAAATAATTGACATACATAAATTGTAAATGGTCCTGAAATCAAGGGTCACAAATAAAGCAGACTTTGGTAATATACTGCAACATGCAGCATAATTACAAATATATAACTGCATTCTGGTACGTTTTATAGGAGTTGGATTATTAAATGATCTGTTATATCGCTAAAAAAAGAAACATCTCGTAAAAGCAAAATACGAAATGCCTGACTCCTACTCCGTTACTTTTCGAAAGAGAAAGTATAATATAAGTTCAATATTTTGCGCACGAAGAGAACCACTAAAGTTTTTGGAACTTTCGATTACAAACTTTATTCCATAAATCTTACTTTCATGGTAGATTAAATGAATACTGATATAGATTTATCATTTACTTAACAGCATAGTATTACTACATAGCCCATAGACTAGTACTACTTGTAGGCAGCTTCTCTGCCCCTGATGGTGATTATATAAGAGGAAACTTAATATTCTCCACATCATTTCTTTCGATATATAATTTTTAGATAACATGGTGAAATCCAATTTGATGGTCAGCACATCCAATGTCACCAAGTCAACACAGTATAGGTATAATATATATATGACTATATATGACATAATATTATACCTAGTCAACACGGATATATAGGTATAATATTATGTGCTTACCTACGCCTGTTTGCGAGTAATGAAACATCTGAGACTCAATTTATATAATCTATGTTTACTACGTTTAACATAGCGCTTTAGGAACAGTGTGAATATAAGTAAGTGTCATGGTCACATAATCGTCTAAGCGATTTGTATTTTATTTAAAGTTCAAATCTCTTAATGTAATGTAGATTTCTACTAGTGTGCAATGCAGCAATTAAAGCAAATCATAAATGAGTAAATACTAGTTTGCATTAAGTTCTGTCGTAATGAAGACTATTCTTAAGTATGTTAATAATTAGTATAATTTTGCTCACTTTATGATTCTTGGAACACTTCTGGACAGCAAAAAGGGAGGAGGAAAGCAGGCATATAAACGTGATCCTCTATCGCGTGGGACCTACTTTCACGTGGCAAATACGCGTGAGGATCTCCTTGTGTAATATATGATACATAACACCATCGAAAGCTACACTTTGACGTCCCATTCGCATTCCAAGTTGATTTCAATACTTACATTTAGTCAACTACTATATAACAGGGCCCGAAATAAGATCGTTTTCTTTCATGCATAACACCATTATAATATAACATAATAAGTATATGACACTCTTATGACACTCCTTGTAATTTACAGTAACATTTCTCCACCTAAGGGTTAGTAAAGTATAATATTTAGATATTTGCATGTAACAAACCATAATCCTAACTAACCCGTTTTTCAAAGCTTTTGCAAAAGGAACTTTGTAAACAAAATATTGTTGTCAATAGTGCAAACATCAATTGCAGTTACTGTAACGTCACAAAGTTGTTTACTTTATTACTATGAATAAACAGTTTAATTGATTGAATTTGTTCCTTTGCTTCAATTTCCAAGGACGAAGGAAGTATTTCAGATGAGTTGTTATTTTATTATTTTCCCACTCGGTACCGATTCGATAAAGTGCAGTCTTCTGGGAAATACAGTTAATATAACCGCTGATGTTTATTTGTCCACTTCGTGTTTTGCTGTAACACGAGTTTATGATGTCTAGCCGCAACCAATTTTCCCAACATGTATAAATGCTAGTGATGTATCATATTATGCCAATTTGTTACCTAAATGAGTTACATCTAAACGTTTGTGGTGCCTTGTCAACTGCATAATTTGGTGTTCCCGGTACTCCAGTATCAAAACAACTTGATTAAAACCGATTTTATTCACAGTTCAGAGTAAAGTAGGTGCACATGGAGAAAATTTTCATTCGTCGTAAAATGGCCGATTTATTTTTAATACTAGTTTTAACATTTCCTTTCTCTAAAACGGGTAAAAATAACATCAATTTATATTTCGCTTTCAATCTTCATTCACACTGTTTAAGCTGAAGCTAATGGCCTGTTTCGAATCATCGCCTTCTGGAAAATCTATTCCGTACTTTCCATGTGTATACTTTATTTTCTGCTTGTTAAAACTGGTAAAACGATGACGTTACCATAAAAATTGGGTAACAGGCACAATTTTTCAGAAAGTGAAACTTCTATGTCGATTAGAAGCTCCTGGAAATTGTATGTTATTTGATTGCATTCATTTTATTCGTTTGTCTCCTGGTTTTGATGACAGCAGACGGGCTTAGTTAAGGTACTAAATATATATCTATTGTCTGATCTATGTAAATTGTTATCTTGAGAACGCTACCTTTTTGAATTATAATTCCCAGTATTAAAATTAATTAATTTGCGGAACTCGATGGGGATAATGCCATAAATGTGGTTAATTGGCAACATGTTGTTGTCTAGATATACCTTAATGTGTGTAAGATATCCTTTCCTTGTCCAAATAGGGTTTTTAAAGACGGAGAGTGTAATACAAATAGAATTCTGGTGCTGCAAGATTTTGCCAAAGTTAAACTCATGCTGTAGCATACTGTATGTTATTTATATACTGTAACGATTTATGTATTTACCTCCCGCTTTGATGTAGCTCTAAAGTGCTTCCACTTATTGATCTTGTGTAATTTTGTTTTGCAGACAGATCTTTCTAGTAAAATTATTGTAAGCTCATACCCTCAAGACACAAAACACTAACACGTGATTTGTGTCTGAAGTCCTTTAATGAGGTTGCTTTGATTTTGATTAGCAATTCATATTTCATGAAGTGGTTTGGTTACCTTTGCTGTTCCATTTAGTTTGAAAATGCTGTACGTACACTTAAATATTGTACAGTCTTCAATTAAATTGTTCATAAGTGCATACTCTCTCCAACATTTTCAGAATTTATGAAAAACAGTCTTTAGTATAATGTAAAGATGTAACGATACTACACTTGGATGGAGTTATATAGGCAAAAGGAATTAAATAGCGTTTTACTTAAATTACCTAATTGTCTTCCCGCTACTATTATTCTTTATTGTAATGCAAGTTATAAGTTTCAATAAATCTTGAGAGATTCAAAAAAATTCGCCGCAGGTAGAGATAATATTACTGACCCGGGTTTCCATTTGCGCCGCTCTTGTACTATATTTTTACTATTATACTGATTAGCTTATTAAATTAGATTCCATGACAATTCGCCGCGTGGACAATTCGCCGCGCAGGACAATTCGCCGCGTGGACAATTCGCCGCAGGACAATTCGCCGC
>JAQFYC010000621.1:0-51141 GCA_034694165.1 Tomocerus mixtus
TGAGCAAAGCAGAATGATTTGTAGTTGCGAGCCTTCCTGAGCGATTCCTTATGTAATACACTATCTATTGCATAGGTGGAACTTGTTCACTCGAAGCGCCAAGAGAAGCGAAAGAGAAGTTACTAGGCTATGGAGAATGTAGGTGAAGTTGTGTGTGCTAACAACACGGGGGGAATGAGACGCGAGAAGACTGGAATAGGACTTTTGTGTGTTGTCTATGTGGGTGTCTTGTTGAGTATAGAGTGAAGTTGAGGACGACAGCGGACATACACAGACAGACAGACAGACAGATTCCACTCTTCGCATGAAGAGCGAACTACGTTCCCTCTTAATAACAGGAAAATCACAAACTATAGGAAGTGAACCAAATAGCAAAACCAAATCTAAAGACCTAAAGGAAGGCAAAGGGACCCGTAATCTTTGACTTTGAGTTGATTTAATTTAGTTTCATTTCTCCTGTGAAATGTGAGTCCCAATCCCAACAAATGACAACGTTGCTGAAGGGAAAGCTTATCAAAAGTTGTGTGATTGCGTTTTATTCTGTTGAATGCGTCGTATATACTTCCACTACATCACACTATGCACTAGCATAAGATAAGTAGTTACACTACATAGGTACATAAGTTACACACCAGAATAATACATACTATAGTATTGTACAAAGTACAAGTAAGTCTTCTTTGTCAAAACCAAAGGGTACAAATATTATATTAAAGACTACACACTGTTAGACATCTAACAGAAAAACAGTCGTCCTCCTATCTTCGCTGGGTAAATTCGTTCGAATTGAATTTTCTCTCTATTGCATTACATAGTTGACTAAGCTTCACTATGGAGTGAAAGTCAGTTCAGTTACGTTGCGGTTCCATGTAGGTACTCACATCACATCACATCAGTAAGTGACTAACATACGCAGTACAAAGATATAAGGTAAAGGACATGGACTATGGACATGAAGATAGGATTATTTTGACAATGTTTTCGGTACCGATAAAAACCTCTAGGTAATGTTACACACTTAGAAGTTAGAAGGACAGAACAGAACACTAATACACAATACTAAAGCACAGGAGGAGAGGAAAAGTGAGATAGAGATATCCAATGTAATTTTATACTGTAATAATAACAGAAAGTTTAGCATTAGTTGACAACACGCATTAATACGCTCCTTTTTCATGTACCTACTATTATAGATACTTCCCCTTATAATTTATATGTAGCTACTAGCTAAAGTGTATTTAGTAAGTACTGTACCAGTAGGTACTGTATAAACTACTACTTACGTACTGTAGTACATAAGTAAGTCTCTTATCAAAACAAAATGTTAAATAAAAGCTGCTCATAACATTCTCCACATGTCTATAATGCTAAGCTTAAACATGCTTTACTGAAATACAATATGTGGCATACGAGATGTAAATATTCTGATATACTTCGTATAAATATTTATATACAGTACATACATATGTGGTACATATGTACATAACGCATCCAAATTTATACAATCCACCTGTTTATATTATTCAGTCGGTAATATTACATGCGTTCTGATTTAGATTTGGAACTTGGCTACCTTACTTAGCTTATAAAATAATCCTAAAAGGGTACTTAGGCACATGTTCTCCCTAAATTCCATATTCTATTTATCATGAACGTGTAATCTGTACTTATACTTATATATGGTGCACTACTTAGGTAAAGTAAGTAATGTAGTACAGCATAGCTACTCAGTAACATGTGATGTGGCTTTTACATTTGCAAACTGAAGCCATTCAGCTAAACTCAACTGGCTGTCTTTTGTTCGTCAATATAAGTATATGTTAGATAACGTTCTGTGTAATGTATATTTTTCTGTATGTGTGTTACTGTACAGTGCATAGATATTTGTTCTACATGTAGAGATGTAGACTGTCCTCTCCTAGTCTTCTCTGTGGCTGCTTATATAGTTTAGAATGCTATATACACATGTAGGGACAAGATGAGATGAAGTTGACATGATTTTTGCCAGAGGCGAATAAGCCCGTTTGGATTACATACTCTTGACGCTACCTATATAGATATACTCCTCCACATACTTAACTGCAGATGAGTGGGTTGGACTGTATAAGATAATGTCACATAGATATCTATGGTACCGGTAAAATCGGTAATAAGGCATTACCGGTAATGCCTAGGCAAAAACGGTAACTTTTCTAAAATTTCAGTTTTTGGGTTAAAACATTAATACGACAAATTTTAAATAAATATTGAATTTACCAGTTTGATTAAGCAGTTAACGGGGAATCAGAAAAGTGTCACCTCAACCTTTTACTATGAAAAATGGCGACACTGCAGTCCTTTAAAGTTTAAAATTCAACTGGTTGTAAAATGACCATTTATCATAGCAGAGGGTTGAGGTGACACTTTTCTGATTCCCCGTTAACTGCTTAATCATACTGAGAAATTCAATATTTATTTAAAATTTGTCGTATTAATGTTTTGACCCAAAAACTGAAATTACATTTTTTTGCCTAGGCATTACCGGTAATGCCTTATTACCGATTTTACCGGTTACATTTATATGTCGTTTAGGTAGATAGGTAATGTAGGTAGTAGGTAGTAGGTACAATGAGACATGACATCATACAGATACAATTAACAAGTATAGATAGAGTAGCTGATATCTTTTTAACTTACTACGTATTTACTTACCTTTACCATTTACAATTTACCATTTAACATTTACCATTTACATTAGATATGCGTGCTGTGTTGTGGTTTGGTATGCTCTTCTGTGTGCAGTATTAAAAAAAGTACGTAAGTAGTAAATAGTAACAACAGATCATCTTGGACTTGACTTGACTTGACTTGACTATAGGATATCATTGGTTTTTCTTTATTCTTTAAGTTAACTTGAGTTGAGAACTGAGTGACTGAGCTGACGAATGTGTTGAGGGATTAATTCTCGTTAGGAAGACAAAGAGAGGTCACTCATTTGCATAAAATGTCGATTGGGCTTTATTGCTCAAGAAGCAAGGCTATCGCCAGCCATTATCAAATATTTTTATACACAAAAAATTTATTACAATTGCACAGAACATACATATAGACGAACGTATGTAGTATGTACTTAACTTATGTGAATATCTATACACAGTTAACGTTAACACAATAGCTCCTGGCCTATGGCTTTGGCCTGGTATACATTTTATATACATAAGTATATCTGTATTTTCTTTGAGAATACTCCTATAAAGTCAATTCAGAAAGGCAATGTAACAAATAACGAAAAGCTAAGCAATTGTTATTATGTTACGTTACCTACAGATAGTACAGATACGTTAGGGAAGGAGAACTCTGGCCGTGCAATCCTGCAATCTTCATCGATTTTATGAGATTTTTTGCAGACTCCTGCTTTGATTCTTTCTTTATATTCTCTACGTACAAAGCTATAAGAAATAAAATAACAACCTACCTATTTAACTATAATAAAGGATTTTTCTAACTTAACAAGCATTCAGTCTCACTCTAAGTATGTTACTATGTATGTACATAACATAGCAATATGTACATGGTTATTAACACAGTACAATTGTACAATGCAAAGCCTAATCATAAGGCAGAGAAATCAAACGCAAATCAGAAGCTAATGCTTAACTCAACTCAAACACCTACATACATACAGATTGTTAGTGAAAGACTATTTCCTATGCTTGTGCTACGGTCTGTGCATATAAAGTAAGTACGTTGATACAAAGTGTAAGTATGTTGATATCCCATGCAGTGTTATGTGTTTTCTTCGGTTTATACCTATAAACTATTTATTGTACTTATAAATGCACTTGTTATTGTAGAAGATAGATTCAAACTGCTAGCTACTATTGTAACTATGTTTGTGATGTGATGTGGTTTGATGTTGTTAACGTAAGTCATGCTAAGAGAAGACAAAATGATGATCATCACCAGGCCAGGCCAGAGCAGGGGAGAGCATCAAAAAAATAAACAAACAGGACGATAGTCATAGATTGTGAATTTTCTTGTAGAGTGGACGGTGATGCTAACAACTGTCGTCTTCGCTCTTCTTCATAGAAATTAACGATCATTTCTAACGATCTACATTACCTAAACACACTACACTGTCATGTACCTTTAGCTATTAATGCTAACTATTTTATGTAACATGTCCTCTACAGATAATATTTAGCATACCGATCTGTAGCTAGAGCTACATTCCCTAGGATAGTAGTAGATTACATTTTTATATAACCCTCATTTCAATACGTTTGTTTGTCCTGGTTTTCTCCCATTGCTAATTTAATTTTTGTACAATTCATATACCCATTTGTACCTCCAACCTGTAGCACTATTGTAATTGTCATACAAGTAAAAATGGAAATTGTTACATTATTAGGAAATAGCAAAATATTTTTATTTTTTAACACGCTGTTCATAAAACTAAACAGATATAATTTTTAATATTAAAATTATTGTATATTAGGTTAATCTTCTTCCACACTGTAGTTTCTTGGTCTTGGCTCGTTAAATACTATGGAAAATGTACGTATAGGTACCTAGCAAATTTTAGAGAAAAATATACGATAGTCTTACCTTATATGCATGTCAAAGCCACATAATACAATGTCTTTTCCATTCTATGTAACGCTAAGCTAAATTGTTAACACGCAAATGTGTTTTTGCAATGAAGAAAGCATAATCAGTTTGAAAACATGAAGAAAGTGCATGTTTATATGGTTTATTGCCTATTGAGTACTTTTAGAATAAATATTAATAAATAAAGGTAAGCAAGCTAACTTTTGGTTGTATTTTTTGTAACTTTCTTCGTAAGTTAACCACTAATTAATTTACAGGAGTGTACTATGTACCAAAATGGTGGACAAGATGCTACTAGTATACAATACTACTGACGATGAGAACAATAATGCATTATTATCTGTAGAAACTAGCACCCTGCTCCATATAGTAGTTA
This sequence comes from Tomocerus mixtus, assembly GCA_034694165.1. Taxonomy (NCBI): domain Eukaryota; kingdom Metazoa; phylum Arthropoda; class Collembola; order Entomobryomorpha; family Tomoceridae; genus Tomocerus; species Tomocerus mixtus. Next base: position 4,967 of record JAQFYC010000621.1, read on the forward strand.
ACAAGCTCAACTTTTACATTACTTGTCATAAATAAGTAATGCATTATTACATTTTACAGTACATTGCTTTGGTTTTGTAATATATAATGATAACTGATCTGGGAAATTGCCACACTACTATTACTATTACACTAGATACACAGTACATTTCATCTTATCTATTTTAGCATACATATAAGTAATATAGTTAAGTATAACTTACCAATTGCCTATATACGTAGTTTTTTTGTAGAAAAGATTATGTACCTTTCTCTGTTTTTTAATCTTATCCAGATTCCATCAAAAGAAAGACATTAATTAGTGTTGTTGGATTATGTGTACATACAGCTACTGTAAAAATATTTTGTAATATCCTCACTCTGCATATAACTCAGGTAGATTCAAGCCAATTACTACTAGCACTAGTAGTAGTATACTATTTTTAATAGTGTTTCCAGGTGTAAGAAAGAATATCTTGTCCGTAATGCTAGACAGAGTAATCTGTTCAGTGTCATAATAAGATAAGTGAAAAAATTAGTTCAACATGTAACACAACACAATATACTTAAATTAGAACATAGTTTATAGTATCCGTATCCACGCTCAGTAAATATCTGTTCTATACACACAATGTACCATGTAGTATGTAATAACTTATCTTCCCGTTGGCATTGCCAAGACCAAGAGATGCAATTTTTTCTACAATACAGATACTTTAACATTTTTTGAAGTTTTATCTGTATAGCTACTGGAAGATAGGAGAATGTATTGTGTTCCTGATTTTTCAGAGTTGCTATATATTCCCTCCCCTGTTTTATCTTCTTTGCACAGGTAATAATAGTTAATTCAAATGAGATTAAGTGTGAAATTGAAAGGAAGCAGGATGAAAAAGCTTTTTAGCAGATTTACATTTAAGACAATGCAGTGTATAGTGTATGGGGTTGCTAATTGCATTTTTTGCGCAGCTATCTTCCTAAATAATCTTTCTTTCCTACATTACATTGGACTGGACTGGACTGGACTGTAGATAGTTATATGTAGTAATGAGTAAATTTTAACTAACGTACGTAAGTGTAGAGATACATGAAAGGCATTTTCATTTCTGCGATATTCAGATAACAGGAGACACAACAAGCCAGTTAGAAAATACTTTGAATTCTACAATGCGTCATGTCATGTCATCTCATACTTACAAACTATTGTACTTATGTAGGAATAGTATTAAGTTCTTTGTTGTTGTATTGTAGTTATTGTAAATTGTAAGTATAAATGATAAAGTAAACTGGTCAAGCCGCCATAACAAATGGAAACCGCTGTAAATGACAATTTACATTTTTAAGTCGCATTCTGTCTTCTTTTCTAATGTAGTTACTTAGCAAAAGCATTCGGGAATATAATAAATATGCAAAACTAACGATGAGTGTACATTATTTAAAATTCTGGGGTCACACACCAATTAACTTGCTCTTGCTCATTGATTCATTGCATATTATTATGTATTCTACATTACGTTCTTGCATTCATTTCAACAGAATAAACATCAACGCATTTATTTAAATACCTACACCGCAGTACTTATACCGTTTAGACAGCTTTTGCTAAAAATTGCAAGGAAAATAATTGCTGATGAAATGAAATATGAGAGTTTTCTGGTTTTTGTAATAGAAGGGACACGGAACGAATAACAATTCAGCTTTTCTACATAAGCGATTCTTTTTTGTATGTATATTAATATTAGTGTAGGTACAGGACAAGACAAGACGAGTCAACCCAAGCCAAGCCAGGAAAACATTATATTATGATCTCTATGTAACTATATACGTAAACCTATGTAATGTATATGTATCTTCAGAATCTTGCCTTTAAAGCATCGCATCAGAGTAGAACCTTCTTAAACTTCTGTTAAAAGGGGTACCTACAGGTAAGGTATACATTTCCAGAGTTCTTACAAACCGTATTCTACCTCAGATAGAGAGACAGAAAGATAAGTCAAGACTTATTTAGAGCTTGTTTCAACTGTTTTGACTTACTCATAGCTCATATTATTTTTTCCTACTTTTTTAGGACAATATGACACAACAACAGATATTTTTATACACTTACATACTTCTAGTACATATGTAAACTTCATAGTACTACTTAAATACGATGTACCATAGGCACAGTTCATTTTTGTTGTATATGTACAGATACACCTCTTTTTGGCCTTTGCAATGCAGTAGGTACAAATATTAAAGGTACTTGAATTGGAGAGTGAGGAGTATATCTAGAATTTATTTATATATTTATATAAGTTAAGTTAGGACTTGGGAAAATAAAAAGGAAAAAATGTTTGGTCTTGTTCCTCGAAAGGGAATTATGTGATGCGCATCATCATGATGGAATTTCCGCGGCTGATAGGAATCTGAGACTTGCATGAGTTTCTTTATGACACTCTGACTCGTAAACATTTTTATGTGACTTTAGTAGACTTTAGCTTAGTTTACTTCAGTTTTAGCTCCGATGACGTGACTTTGTCTCCGGATTACTAATAGTCACAGCCACAGACACAAAAAAGGGACATTACTTTTATTTTGGTCCTTAGCTCTTGTATCTCATATTATTACGTAAGTGGAGCTTGGTATGTATACATACTTATAGTAATATTTCGAACTGGTTTGGTTATGGTGACAACGTATTAATACAATTTGCTTGTTGTTGTCCTGTTCTAGAATTTTCAGTGGATTGGATTTATATCAGTATCTCAGTATCTCGATGGAAAATAGAACACTAGTAATTATAATGCTATAAAGATAAAGAGAAACATAGTAAGTAAGTACGTGTCTCATAAATATTTTAATTGCTAACAAAAAGTAATAATAAACAAAACATTGAACATTGAACAAGGAGGATCAGATGAGGATAAAGTAAGATCACGCTTGTAAACGTTAGAAAATATGCAGATGCACAATTTAGTATTTACGTAGTGACCAAGATTTTACGGCTAATCTCTAATGGCGATGTCTAGACGATTGGAAATTAAAATCTAATACATAGAAAACCGTATTCTTAATAATAGTCAAATAGTAAATAGGAGCTAAGCTAGCTATTGTTAAGTAAGATTGAAGAATAAACTTCATGTGGATACTCGTAAAGTTGTACTACAGCTCCTGGCATTGAATCTCCAATCCCCATTACATAAAATAATGTCTGCCGACCGATAGAGTACAAAACACACATGTAAAGATCAACGACATAAAAATACCTGATTTATTGTCTCAAGGAAGTGAACTCGTTAAAGATTCTTGTTATTCCTCACTTACCTTACGTTAGCTTAGCTTGCTACCATTATAATGCATACAATGCATATTTACATTTACCGATCAAACAGAATAATATTCACTATTTTTATAATAATCTTAACTTACAAACCCTTCTAGGTACTCTTAATAAATTCTATGCATACATACATTATTAAATGCAGATATTATGTACTTACTAAAGTAGCTACTTACTTACTTAGGTATTACTTAGCTGTATTTTTATAAGGATAAAGTAACCCTCCCTTTGACTTACTCTTGATGTTGTAGTATTGTTAGAGTGGAAATCTCTGATAGATTTACTTGACATCACAATTGATAATCTGGTCATCATCCTCTCCTAATAATCCTTATCCACTTCTTCATCAGCCAAAATTGACTGACTTGTTTTCTCTTATTGTTGCTTACTTACTTACATTGTTGCATTGTCTATCTACACATGAATTTATATATCTTTCGGGTAGTTAATGTACATTCAATATTTTTTAAACTTAACTTACTTATAGCTAACGTGTATGAGCATTTTTGTTAAATATTCACACTGACAATGTACAGACATATGCAAATGATAAATAAGAACAAAATTTTTAAAGTGTGGGATTTGTGTAACTGTATAAAGCATAAGTATCCCACAAATGTTAATTTTGCTGTTAATTGCTGTTAATGTTAATTGAATAAATGTTCTGAATATTGACCACATTTTAATGTACACGGAAAATAACCAGAGAGTGCTAATCATTTTATTCATGTGTTACCATTTATTCCCAATTTGCCTTTTAATGCAGATAAAGTTAACGTTCTTCGTGGTATAATTCACCAATATTATGTGCATTTTGTCGTAGTGCATTTTTCTGAATAAATAATTAGGTAAAAGGATACTGGAATAAGCTCACCTTAGATTTCTGTTTAAAATGTTCTTTTAAAAAGAGCGAGCAACACAATATTTTGAAGAATATGTACATGAAAAGTTTACGGATGTATTGTACTAGTCGGATAGCCCAATTTCTTACAGGGAAATTGAAGTTGGTGTTGTAAATTATGATAATTGACACTAAAAAGCGATGCCTTATATTATATTTACATGTAGCATGTGTGTAACTGAATTGCTACGTGCATTTAAGAAGAACACACCATATTCATACCACAACTATTATATGCTATTATGTTGGAGAGAAATTCAATGATAAGCTTAGCAATGTTTTCTGATCCGCTTATCATCCTAATCGCCATTTGAGTGACATTCATTGCTGTCTTGTCTTCACCTTATTCAGGATTTAGTGTTTTCCATTATTATGTTTTTAATGAATTCAGTTTTTTGCTTGAATGGTCATCCGACTCAAAACACTTTAGTGTAAATTGTAAAATACTTCATTTCTTTACACAACAAAGCCTTCTCAGCGAAGTGAGAATGAGAATTGTGAATCATTAGAAAGAATCAATGAATACTAAAAGCTAAGGAAGAGCCGGTTGTCTTTGTCTTGACATGTCCTTATTTCTGTAAACATAATATCATATCATAAAGTAACTAGAAAATAAGAAAAAAAAGGTATCGTACATTCATACATTCATACATTTTACAGCGAAATTGCAAACATCAAATAAACACTAAAAATTAAGTAATGAACCTTTTCTGCGCATTTAAGCATAGTTTTGATACAGATTCGAATTGAATTGATGCTGAAGTTGAAGTAATGGTAACACGGTCATAATAAGATCAAAATCGCAATCCTGACACCTGAAAAGTAAGTCCAATACCATTACACCTACACTTTGAACTTAAGTATTAGAATGTATTGCAATATATTAGTATTTGTATTCCATCATCGACATTTTCTCTTTTTCATCTTTAATCCCGCTGTTATTGTGAGTTAACTATTTCATGTTAGTTCTAGCATGCGGAGGCGAATGTGGTGTGATTAAGGTGGAGCACATCAAGCCAGGCCAGGCGGAGGTGATAGAATATCCATACAAGTTCCACACACAAACAGTTTCGATTAATAAAATTTAAATTGTAACACATTTGAATTTAAATCAATATTGCCCACAGTCTGAGTCTGAGTCTGTTTTTCTTCTATTTATTAAAGCTAGAAATGCCTTTAAGCAATTCATACACACTTAAACTGATATAGGCTGTAAAATTAAAGTCATTTTAGCCCAAATCATATTTTTATTGCATTGTATTACGATTAAGAATTTTATTTTCTTACAATTGCACTACTATCAACTATAGTGCAATGCAATGAATAACAAGTAGAATAAAATTATTTTCCAAGAACCTACCAATCCTTATAAGCAATACAATTACATACCGAATGCAGATGTACGCTATTTTCTTTATGAAAACATTTTGCAGAATTTTTTCACAATACTAATAGGACGCATTGTAATTTTGCGAAGGGAGTTTACCATCTGTGCCTATATGTAATATTTCCATGTAATTCAAATTCAATTGCTTTGCTGATTTAATTTGAGAGACTGAGTGAGACTGTTAGAAAATTGGGATTTGGTTTGGTAGTTGCATTTTGCATTGTATTGTATTAATTTAATATTTAGGAAGACAAATGGCGATCATAAAAGTTAAAGGGACGCTCGTGCTTTGATTGCTGAATGAATTGGGATGAAGTTATGCTGGCTTGGCTCTTACTACAATACACAGTACACTCATACTTACTGTGATAACTAATAATGTAGCACTATAGTATAGTATGTACCTGTCTGAAGTTAAAATAATGAATATTGCATCCATACATGCGGTTATTATAGGTATCTTGTTTTGTTTATACGAACACAACACGAAGTGAAGAAAGTAAATGGTAAGGTAAAGAAAATCAGTTGGAGTTGGTTGGTTTGTGTAAGTGTAGTATTTATTATATTAGGCTTATTAAAGATTCATAAGGGAGGATGAAGGTGTACGCATTATTGTAGATTAGTTATTGTAGGTATGTATTTATATTATGTGAAGTAGACATGAAAGGATAGCCATAAATATGAATTCTGATGAGATATGAGCTGTTGACTGGTTTATAGAATTGAAGAGACCCATTCGATTAGATTGGATTCGAAAGCTTAATGTACACTAAGAGCCAATATGGTAAATGTTTGTCATTTCCTTTAAGTAGACACTTAATTGATTGCAAAGCAAAATGCAGAGGTGATTTCATTGTGTTAAAATAAAGTGAAGTTGGCCTACACTCTAGTATTATATACAAATGTCAGTGTCGCAAAATGCTCCTCCTGGTTATATGTATCATTTTTGCAAAATGGCTTTCGTAAAATTGGTAGCAAATTAAGTAACACATTAAAAGTGGTGCAAAAAGTGCAGAATTATTGGATTTTAGCTTACAATACAAGTTTGAATAACAAATCAAATTACATTACAGGGTAAAGTTGAAATATTCCTTTAAAATTTTAGGACATAAAAACCTCCTAATAAAAAAAACATTCGAAAATAATATATTTTGTACAAATTACGTAGGTATAGATTTCGGATTGCTGAAGACCTAAACTCTATAAAAAATATAAGGCAAACAATCGGCTACAATATTCTTTACAAAAAACGGAGATAAGTACACTATTGCTTGGATATTTAGTAGATGCAATACTTTAATTTTTATTACACTAGGTACGGGGAAAGAAGACATCTATATAATTTGTTTAAACTATATTATTTTCGGCAGTTTTCTAAAATAAGAGACTCGAATGTCTTGAATCGTAAAGAAATATTTTTTTATTTGATTTTATAGTGCTTAGGGCCTATGACATAAATATATATACTATGTATTAGCGTATGTTCATAGTATATCCAGTATATAAAAGGAATTGCATTCATCGCATGGATGGAATTGACGGATTTGATTGTATTTGCTTAGTGATGAGTTTGTCTTTTCTTTTGTATAGTGTACATACTTACGTAGGTACACATGGTCAAATCAAGAGTAAGATTATATCCGAGTTGTTACTATTATCCCAAAAGAGTTTAGCTAAAATGCTAAAGTACAAAGTAAGCTCAGGATGGACATGCATAGACGAGAAGGATTTCCCCCACGTAAATTTCTCCTTTTGGGCATGTCAAATCTAGGCAAATGTAAATGATAATTGGGAGACATGACACGCGGTTTGCCAATTCAAAATCCAATTCGATCCAAATCAAACGCCATGTCGTAGTCATACTTAAATGCATACAGTACACCACTATAATTTACTGAGTTTAGTCAAATACTAATATAGCCCATTAGGAAAAATAGATTCGTATCAGAATCTCCTCTCCTATTGTACTTACTAAAATATATGAACTACATATTCAAATGTGCGCAATGATAATTTATATACTTATATTTATGTTAAATAAATGTTCTTAAGCCAAGCCAAGGCTAAAGTTAAGTTCAAACATGAAAAAATAATAAATGAAGCCACTTAAAAGCATTTACAAACATGTTAAGCAGGAGGGCAGATGCTTTCTGATTCTGATGTGATCTGACGTGACATACACAAATCTTATGCAAATAAATTTTAGCAAATTTTAAACTCTTCACTCATTCATGCATATTTATACTTGTCCCCTTCTTTTCTGTGTCATATCTGTACTTATGAATGATATTTTATTCTATTAATTCTGGCAGATGATTTCTCAAGACTTAAAATATAATTCTCATAAATAATTCTCGCAATTTGCAAATTGTGGAATCAAAGCAGGCCACACCTCGTAAATTGCAAATTCAACTTTCTTGGGCCAGTGTCAAAGTCAAGTCAAGAGAGTTCGGTAAATTCTTTAGAAAATCATTCACCATTGCAAAAACTCTAACTGTACTCTGTACTGGGCATAAATAAAAGATGCATTAGCCTTGTCGTAGTAATGTAGTACTAAAGGTGTCACATCGTAAGCCAGCCTTTTCAGTTGTAAATTCTGTGTAAAAAAATAAATGTAACTGGACATCAAACAATTTCCGACGACAAAATCCATTAGTCAACGTTTATTCTATGAATCACAAGATTCATTACAGGACACTACGTACGTACTACTTTGATACTTTGATACTTTGAGTAGGAGATGGAAAGAAAGACAAAAACAAGTAAGCTAAGCACTAAGTAAGTGAAGGCGTAAATAAATTAATCCATTTGGATGCTTTTGCTGTGCAAATAATGGGACTGAAGCTAAAACTGTCAAAATTATTTCAGTGTTTATTGCATATAAGGATCGTACAGATATAAGACGTAGAAAATTAAGGCGGAAAATGTATAACGAATAAAACTAACATTTCATCCTTGCGTTACACCAAAGAGATGTAAATTGCCAAGTGAGGTGAAGAAGATTCTTTTGCATCTTTATGTGAACTACTATCTGTAGGTATATAAGAATATTTTCTCCACATTTAAGTACAATAATAATTTTAAAATACCTATATTATGTATGCGTATAAACGTGAATGCTTTGTATGTAAGTATGTTCGTATCTCTATCTGTAATTCAGTATTATTGTAATAAGTAATAGAACTGGGTAAGAAAACAGATATTGCTCACGTATTTTATTCTTATGATCTCTGACATAACATGAGGAGAGCATAAAATAAAATAAGATACCATAAAGATGTAGTATAAAGTGAAATACTGCATCAACTTACTCATTGTCAGTAAACTCACTCATTTTCAGTCAAGTCAAAGTCAAAGTCAAGTCAAGTCAACTGGAAGTGAAGTGGAGTCAATCTCACATCATTGCAATGTACATACATAACATAGAATATCTAAAGCAAAGGAAAATAAAAGAAAAAGACAGAAAGAGTGAGACAGGTAGACAGTCGAGACAAGACAAGCCGTGATGAAGTTAAGCTCGCCATAGCAGCCTCATATCATATCAGCAAGAGAAAATAAGATAGACGTTCAAAATATCTGAGTGCAAATGCATGCATGTTAAGTTAAATATATTATATCTGTACTTGTACTACAGTACAGTCTTTCGTTATTCTAAAGTGTTTTCTAGTCAAAAAGAGAGAGATGGACATGGGAGGTCGAAAAATAATAATTTCTGAGGCAAGCTCGGCTCAGCTCGCTTAGATTTTTTCCTTGTGGATGTGGATGTGGATTGTGGATGTGATGTAAAATGATGTGCTCGACTCGAGTCAAACGAAACTATAAAGGAAACCAAGTGAGCACTGAACACAGAAAACACAGAACAAAATCTAACATAACGCTAACGTAACGCTATCACATACATCCCAGTCACAATCGTATCTAATCACGCGAAAAGGCCAAGCCACTAGAAATGCGCTTAGAATAATGATCATTTCACATTTTCTTTTATTCCTTTTATTTCCCTTAGTTAGATTTCTCTAGTAAATATGTACATACGTTCATAACATACATATTACTGTACTGTGTCACATTTTAACGTGAGATGCTATATACTCTTTAACTATTTTACTTATGCTGCCTTTTCCTTTAAATATTGCTCGCATAACATATTCATTGCAGAAATGGCATGCAATAACGTTAGCCGACATACCCATAAAAATTCTAGAGATCTTCCTATGCAAACCTAATATATTTTAGAGCAATTCTGTACCATATACACAAAGGTACGTGAAATAAGCTCAATTTAATTTCTTCCTTAATTTAAAGTGACCAGAATATATAGGACCATGAAATAATCTTTCGGGCTAGCGTTTACCTACCTTTCTTCGTATAAAAACAGAAATAAGTCTTCCTTAGATGTGTATTTCGTAGTACACAGTACAGATACAACTAATTATCTATTCGCACCCGCACGAGATTATATAATACTGCAATTGAACATAAAGGCGAGTAACATAAATCTCACATCGTCATTAAGATTAAAACTCGTGTCATCTTTCAATCTACAACTGAAACCGGCGTATGTAGGCTTAACCTACAACTACAGTTCATTGCCAGAGCAAATTCTTATATAAGTTAGTTACATTTTACACATTCGCATAATTTCACATTATTTCTAACATCGCATCGCTCTGCGATTGAGATAAGGAGATAAGATATTAACTATTACTAAGGCATTCGCATTTGTATAGGAGTCTGGAATAGTTTTTTGGCGTTTGGTTGGATGAAATGGACTATAGATAGCATTAGGTACATTTTATGTTATACTCGAAGTAAATCTTTACTTTTTCTGTGCATGGCTAAGACTATGGCTTTGGTACAATTTCCTCCAGTTCTGTTTCTGTTACATTATTGTTATAATCTGATTGTGTGCAAGTATGTTTTTGTTTTTATCTTCTTTGGTAGGTAGTAGGTATAGAGAATACAGATATAATGTTTTATTTTTTGATATCGTGTCGTCGCGTCAAGCTAGTGAAGCATAGCGTGATGGAATTTCCTTTTCATTGCATTATGTACATTGGTGCGAGGATGTTGCATGTAAAAATGTATGTATGAATGTACGCTTCTTTAGTATTTGTGTGTCTAAGTGTATATACACATCTTTCTAAGATACTATCTCTGTATTTAAACATACATGTGCTATTGTACAGTACCCATGTAATTTATTAACTATAACAGTACATTAAGCTTTAGCTACACTATATTTTGACACTGACATTTCTTTCGATCTTTTACTGCCTATAAATAAATATATTTCAATCCAATCCAATCCAATCCACACACCAAACCATGAACATTGAAGAAAGTACCTAAAGGTTCCTTCAATCCAAAATCCCAATCTTACGTGTATTTGGCATGGCATCGTGCTGTCTTCATCTAAACATTGGATATTTTGGATTGCATGTGTGTAAATATCATCGGATTGTCCCCACTTAAGTATTTATGATTATTATCATGACAAGACCAAGTCAGGGCGAAACTTTGTAAGTAATCAAATACACAATCCTATGTAAGGTGAAGGATTAATATTCTCTCCTCTCTCACAATCAGTTCAATAAAATTGATAAATAGAAGCTAAGGCTAAGGCCAGACCACGCCAACTCTATAATATAACTGAATACAAGTCTGCATAGGTAAATAATGTATTAATTCTGCTTTATAACACGCATAGCTTAATTACGAGTTAAAAAACTATTCCGATTTGTAAATTCGTGTGCACATTTTCTTTTGTTTGGATGATTACTGTGATTAAGAGTAGAATAATCCTAATCTTGGCTGAATTAGAATTACTAATCGTACTCGGGACATGGATGCACATTATTTTATTAGTTGCTTACAAGATAGAAAATAAAAATACGTGTAAGCAAAATACTTACTTAGTTTCCAACGTTAGTTTTTTAAGTTAATAGTTCAGTTCTCTGAGGAAAGCCTTATAAACAAAGCCAGACGATATACGTAATAGATTTTGGCTGCGGTTTACTTTCCTTTAGATTCTGTATTGAATGACGATGACCCAGCACATGAGATCAGATGAGGATCAGATCAGTTCAATCCAGTGTACAGAACAATAATTAAGATTTTTTAGCAAAGCTGCTCCTATACAATTAACTATGGATCATTTACTTTCGAGATTTCATGTCAAAAATTCGTAACAAATATTTAATTAGCATTTAAAGTAAAAGGGTAGATTAAGCCGAGAGAAGAGTAAACACGAATAAGGTGAGTTAATGGCAAACAGAAGAAATATTAGGGATAGTAAATTATTTAGTAATTTGAATTGTGATTGCAACCTGTATAGATTTTGCAGACATAGTACAGTACAATCGTCGTATAAAGATTCTTGGGGACTGATCTGTGCAAAACTACTTCCATATAGGCAAATTCCTTATATACAGTACATGGCTTACAAAGACAATAAAAGAGCTCAACACACAACTAAAGATTAATGTTTTGTATTTCTCCACAATTTTGTATACCTTTTCAGTACATATTCACATGCTAAGCTAAAATACTTATAAATTGTTCTTAATTTGATTAAAAATTCCCTGTATGCGTCTGACAGATTAAAAATCAGTAAAAAATCATTTCTATATAGCGAGTTTTCCCTTTACGAAAATTTCTTATATACATTTTTGCGTGTAATTCAAATAGACACTCTAAAATTCGTTTCATATTGTGATATTCCTTTATATGTATATCGAAATCCTAATAGACGAAATAGTTTGTATATGCAATAGCTATATAGTGATGGTGATATAAGATATATATGTCTGTATTCCTTAGGTCTATTTGAGAAGTGATAATTAACTAAATTAAATGGATCAACGGATCAAGATTGAAGCCGAGGAGTGTTGTTGATTGTATGTTTCCCGTTGATGAGATCGTGTTGTGAGAGCTGCTGCTGCTTCTTCTGACTTGACTTGCTGACGATCAGTCTGTCCATCCGTCCACCCGACTCCTTAACTTCACCGAGATACTTTTTACATACCTAACTTATTACATTACATTAACAATAAGGTAGGTAGTAGGTAGTTGATACAAGCAAAGATGTTGTGATAATATCTGCATACATATTTAAATGTATAAAATTGTAGTACATAAATGTATGAAAAATGAAATGATACGGACCATACATGCCAGGCCAGGCCAAGATCACGCAATTGCGAACCAATTGTCAGATTATAAGTATACAGTAGTATTTATCACTACCCCTTGTGCAATATAATCTAAACTAAAATAATAGACAGTTATCTTAAAGTTACATGTGCAGATTTACGTGCTTAATATTTAACTATACCTACTTATCTTTATAATATCTACATATAAAGTTAGATAGAATTAATCTAAATGTATAGTAAAGAGTAGGCAAGGCAGACCATGCCATGCCAGACCAGGTAGGTTGATGATGAGGGTGATGAATTGACAGGTGGCAATCTAAGTTAATAGACTCTTTCATGTCCAAGCCAAATCCAATGAATGGACACGGCTGACTTTACTCATTTTCTTACATAAATACCTAGAAATATTGTTAGGTTAAAAAATGCACATAAAATCGCTAAAGATATTAAAACATGCAATATCTATACTTTTAAAGATTCTACTTGCACATCTTTACACATATAAACATTGTATTAAAATAATTTTCCTTGAATGTTTTACATTGCAAAGTAAAATTGGCGGATCCTAAGATAGTCAGCCAATTTCAACTTGTACGATTATTCGGGATTAACGTGCTAAAAATAACAGTAGGCAAATATGTATCCGTATTGATGTATTACACTTACACACCTAACGTCCCTACTAATACGCTATACTTAAGTAAATTGTAAAAAGTGTATTATACAGGTTGAATGAGCTCCTGTGCCTGGATGTTAATTGTTATTGCAAGAAAAATCCACTCCATTGTATTATATTGTCAGATTAAAGAAAGAAACAAAATAGAATTTAATATAAAAAGATACTTAAGCTATGCTAATGATGTATGCAGACTTTACCTTTAAAAATCTGCTTAATTGTAATTTGCAACATTACATTAAATAGCAAACGATTTGACCTATATGATTATTAGATAGTTGTATTTGTGTAAATGTGAGAACAGTAAGCGTACTTAATTTATTTATAAATGTACTAAATAAATCATTTAATTTTCACCAAATTGATATTTTATTCACGTAGATTGATCTGCATGCCTTACGTCCGTAAATCCAAAAACATTACATAGTTATTTAACATACTAATATACAGGTACCGTTTTCGAAACTACATATATGTGCTATTACATAAAATATATCGGATTGGTTTTTAGTCCTTTTTGTGATAATGTGACTACCGTAAATATTAAAGCTATAGTTAAAATGCATAGGAAGGAAAATGAAATAATGTGGAATGGGTTTGGTAGACAATCCGGTTCATTGTCTGTTTACGTATGTACATAGAGCATATGAGTGACGCATAGAACTGGACTTGAATTTGGATTTGTTTATTGTGTATGTTGTAGCTGCTGCTCATCTTCATGTCATAATGAGTCTACCTTGCTTTGCCTTAGTTTGATTTTGATTTTGATTTGACTTGCTCTGTCCCACACTAATCTAATGTCAGTCTGCTGGTCTGGTCTGGGCTGAACTGAGCTGACGATGCGCGGAGCTCTACTTTGCTTATGTTAATCAATCCGCCCATAATTATAAGTAGAAGAGAATCCTTTCTTGAATTAATAAAGTTAGGTAGGACATGGCTAGTGAGGCAGGCACTATTATTATTATGCCTACACACTGCACACACGTTTAACTACGTAAAATGTGGAATATATTTTATAACCAAACCAACTAATTGCAATAAAATAGTGAGGTAAGTAAATTTGATATTCTAATGAAATGCTCCTTCCTTTTGCTCTGAATGCATATTTAATTTAATGTGTTGCTTTTTGTACTTTAGTAGTGAGGGCACGTAAGTTACGTGACGTATCATATCACATCAGAATAAAGTATACTAAATATTCATAAATATTTCGGAAGGTTGTATTTGTTATTTTATGTTTGTTATATCCACGTAACTACGTATTATGAGGAGACAGACAGATTTAGTTTGAGTTTGATGCATAAGTAATATTCTGTTTAGGGTAGGCAGTAGCTCTTTCTATGTACAATGTAAAGCTTAAACATAATATTATTAAATTTTTTGTGTGTGAAGGTTCGTGTAAAATAAATGAGCTAAATACTTAGATTATTATACATATCTCAACTTATATTGTACTGAAACATTAATAAGCTGCTTCTATACTTATGCTGGTAGTGTGTATGTATGTAATGTACAATAGTGTTGCTATCAAACATTAAAATCCAAATTCTTTTCCCTTAGGCAATGTTAGTGTTATGTTATGTACATATGGATATTACGCTACGCTTTGCTGTGCAATCTAAGTGAGCTAAAGTACGTGTGTGTTGTGTGCTACTAGTTACTTTATTCTTATTGTTAGAGTTAGAGGGAAGGAGGATACATTAACTAAAGAAAACTTTGAAAGGAACTATTAACAAAGGCTAAAAGACTATAATAATGTGTAGGCAGAGTTTTAAGTGGAGTCAAGTGAAGAAAGAGGATATTTTATTCGTAGATGCAGTGCATTGGATAGAATATACGCTAGTAGATGTAAAGTAAGTAGCGTGCTATGCTGCACTGTCCTGTCCACTCAGACTATCTCTACCACTAATGTGAAGAGTTAAGATGCAAAGATTAGCTTCAGCGTATAGTACAGTATAAGTACACGTGAGTTGGGTGCATTGTATTTTGTATTGCATTGCACATATAAAATAGAATATTTATGTATGTGGTAGCTTATTTAACTAAGGATATACTTAATAGTATTATAAATTCCAAGCTGCAGCTATTTAATGTGAGAATAACTTGGCTAGGCTTCTTATGTACTTACTTATTATAATATATGTACGCTCTTTGCATAAAAATTACTTTTGATTTAAAGAAAAACAATTCATCTCATCTAATAGTATGTAGGTAGTAGGTAGGTTCGTAGGTTCAGTTCAATGTTAGTCTTTACTTACGGGAGACGAAGACAGGCAGGAGCAGGACAGACAAGACGGAGGAAACATATTATTTTTAATAGAACATCGAATAGATACATGCTAAATAGTTGTAGATGCATAGATTATAGCGAATTATTATTAAATACGGCATAATATGCAACGTTTACTGTATGGAAATGCTTATTAGATATGCCGACATGTATTCTTATTGTTAGAAAGAAAAAGCTTTATGATTTTCGATCCCACTTAACCTGCCTATTAAATCTTAAGATCATACATACATACAAGTCCTTGTTAGTTGCATATTATAATGTTCTTGCTAAACAGTAGTTTATGTCTTTGATTTACATTAAAGCATCTTGTAAACTGAAGAGTAACAAAAATCCACGAAATTAATTACAATTTACGATTCAGTTAGCCAATATCTACATCTTATTACCATTATGTTAAAATTTTGGGAAATCAATATTTTGCCAAAGGCGGTGGAATTTTTTTGCACTAATAAAATATATTCCGAAGCTAATATTATTCCAGATCTATAAAACAATTATTTTATTGCATGCTGACGTTATTTATTAGTTGGAAATTACGAGACAACATCTTTGCATTGTCGGTCCGTCGTTGAGGCATAAAGACACTATCAGGCCATTGTATTACATGATCGCTTCCTTATTGTCAACTGATAAATACTTTTTGTAATGACAGAATATGGCTAAACTGTAGTGTTTGCAAATTGTCGACCAAATATACTAGAAATGTTAAAATATATTTAACTACTGCTAAAAATATTATGGGTACATGAATGAAATGCATTATCAATTATATTTACATAGATTACGTTTTGCAAAATAATTCTGAATGCTCTTAGACAGTTATTTATTACAGGATATCCAAATCCAAAACAGTTCCGGTCAGGATTAGATGACAAATCCATTAAACATTGAATATACATTTTGCTATGCTTACTAAGTATAGATATGAATGTAAAGTAATATTTTGTATGTTAATGAAATTGTTCTGTATGAAAGTGTTTTTTTATAATATTGTTAAATAGCTGTAACTAGTAGAGTAATAATAAGAGGGACAAGTTGTCCACAAACTAATTGAATGTGACGACATGGAGCAATGAACGACAGCACATAAGATTCCGTGTTTGATGGTGCACTTTGATGACCCTTTCTTCCCATGTGGTCCTCACGTCTTAACTGAACAAACATCAAATCAAGAGCAGTCTTTCTTCTCCGTCTTCCGTCCATCCGTCTGCTCTTTTAACCTGGCCTGGCTTGTCCTGGCTTGGTATGGTCTGGCTCTCTGACAAAACTTTTAAAAGGTAAACATCTACATAATCTCTACATAATACAAATACATATAGGTATACTATAATGGAATACAGCCTAACATACGGATATATGGACTCTTTTAAGAAATAGAAAACTGTTTAACAGGTCTGTCACTCAAAACGAACTAACTGCCTATATGTAAGTTCCTTTACTTTGTGTGCGTTTATTTACTATACAAATATCACCTATGCCCTTATAAATTTGTAAAAAGAGACAGTTGTAAAGAGACATGTAGATATTATACATATAGAAGAATGTAAGGTAAAAGTTTCCTAAAGACTGAGGTAGACATACAGGAAAGATACACACATCACCGTTTTAATCTGATGAAGAGTCCACATCGACAATTCTCAACTAATCAATCATCCATCCATCACAGTTGGATTTACCTTGTCTATTTGACCGTTCTTGCTCTTATGTCATAGTCAGAGTTGACTCATGTCACTTTCATGTGCCGTTTCCTCAATATAATCATCTGAATAATTTAACATTTAAAAAATTAACATTAGGTCAATAAAAAGTGCAATTTTTGCGTTTAGAAGTCCGTATCCTTTGCAGAAATTAAATCTTCATGTAAAAATCTCCGAAATTCTTAAAAAAGCTAGCAATTACTAATTAATATACTAACATGCATTGGAATTGCATTTAATTTCCCAATTTTTAATGAATCCTTTCCATGTTGATAGATTAATCATAAAATATAAGCCAGCAAGTAAAAGAAAGAAAGAATTTATCTCCCTAAGTCGACAACAGTCTCATTAGGTTACCGTTATGGTAAAAAGGAATAGTTATATCCACAACATTACTGTAAATCAGTAAAGAATAGCTTTCAGCTACGAAATAGAAAAAGGCTACTGATACTTGGGTTTAGTTTGGTTTTGGTTTTGGTTAATCCTAACGCAAGTTGAGTAAATCTCGCACCTCAAAACACCTTAATGGACATTATAAGTTAACTAACGTGTTGATTGCTGGAAGGGAAGAAGAAGACGAAGTAAGTAAGGTAATTCGAGACTAGAAGTTACCGTTCCAGGTTATCTACGGCTTTTTACTTTTCAAAAGAACCTACCTACACTATATACCGATATCCATTCATTTTATATACTATATGTATAAGTAGGTATTAACTCTCAAGAAAGAAAAAGAAACTGAGGATGAGTCCTGCAGGGAACCACCCAAACCAAACAAACAAATAGAAAACTGGATTTTCGGACTCTTTCTTTTCTTAATCCTAACAAACAACTAACTACATACATACATACATAAAGCATGTCTCAATTTATCTATCTGAACCAAACCAAACCAAAACCAGCCGACTTTTCTTTAAGTAAGAAGATATAAAACTACAATGTTAATGTTTGATACTTACGTATTCTAAGGATGTATCAATATTGCTGTGTGTTTTGTTTAGCATTACTTTACTGCACATTATACACAAATATAACACAGTTTTATTTACTAGTCTAACTCTTTAGCCTACAAGTTTTCTTTGAATTACATCATTTACAACTTTTAGAAATCAAGTTGAGCAAATAGTAAATAAATAAATACATAGTATTTATATACTTACATAACATACTGTACATACACTTAAGAACTTGTGTGTAGTGTTAGTTTTAACATTAACAATAGCAATACCTACTAATACATAGTTGTAAGTAGTACAACAATGAATTAGTTTATAAATACTTGTTTCCTTACACTAATGCATTGTATTGCATTGTTAGTTTAGTTTCCAATATAAAAAGTGTACTGCATTCTTACATACATACATACATACACGCATAATCTATTTATATCAGGGTTGGTCTACTAGAATGATAAAAAATCTCAAGAAATACACAATTCTTTATCTAATAACCCTTGTTTTACTTCTTTTACAAGTTAACTTGCTGACCGATAGACTGAACTGAACTGGAAGACAGAGAATAAGAATCTTTCCTAAAGAACAGAATAAATACTACTGTACTTGTAAAGCACCTGCTGCTCCTCCTCTATAATATATATTGCATACATATATGTTATTCACTTACTTCTGTACTAATGTAGCTGTAGGTACTTACTGCCTATTTATTTGTACCATATACCGTATAGCATAAGTTAAAGATGTAAATGTAAGTAGTAAGTAGTAAATAATCCAGTCCCTTAGAAATGTTTTTTCTTGTGTAACTTATCACAATTTGTATCGCTTCAACTAATTATGGTAATTGCGGTCTTCTTTTGTTCTCTTAAGTATTTATAAGGGGAATGGATGTATTTTATTGTAATTCTATTTGTAATAAGATAAGAGCCACAAGGGTGCCGACAGTATAACCGGCTGGTGCTGGTGATGCGATAACCTATTAAATAGGGAATGCAATGCATTTTACAGCAGTGCAGTTTTAGATGCAACTTTTGAACTTAACTTATCTTTCTAATTTGTATCTAACTAATTTTGCTCTACAAAACACTTAAGCTAAGTTGTAAGTTGTATGTACAATGTACACACTTTGTGTTCTTCCTAAGTAATAATATTAATTGGTAGGTAGTAGGTAACACCGAATCTATTTCAGCATTCTAAAGTTGTATTTCTGGAAATAATAACGATAACGATTAGGCTATCATTAAATATTTATTATAAACACAGACTACTGTAGTTGCTAAAGCTAAGTAACAATAATCCTTCCTTTTCTCGTTACCCAACTTGCTACTTTGTACTTACTGGTATAATAATTCTAGTCTACATAAATACTTACTTACATATTTTATTACTTAGGTATAGGTACCTGCAAGGTATGTTTGTACTTATTTAATAGATTTAGTATGCAATTCCCATCCAGCAAGCTAAGCGGCTAAGCTTCAGGTTAACTTTAGCTCTACATATTATGATACACATAAAATTATGCTTTAGGATAAGATAAGCAAGCCTTGTTTGACAACATTTTCATATTGACCTCATCATTCAATCTAAAATGTAAAAGGCAAGGAGCAGTCAGTGCCAATTGCCAATAATACAATACAAAGCTATAATATAATTTCTTAGCGAAATAATAAACTTTAGAATAGTTTGACAATGTATATAAGATTATAATTGTAGTTGGACATAGAAGAGACAGTCCGAAGTGCAAAAGAAAAGAAAACCAAACCAGAACAGAACAGTGCCCGACAGACATGTTCCTAATGTAAATACAAATGCATTAATATTTAGTTCTTAGGGAGATAGACACTAAATACTAAAATACAATTGCAATTTTTTGACTTCTTCACTCAACTTTAACTGGTTAGCTTAACGTTAACGGAAAACCTAAGCTGATTGTTAAATAGTAGAATTGTAGATGATTATCTCCTTCGTCCTGCAGTCAGAATAACGTAATTATTCCAATACCAATACAGATTACCACATTATACTATATACCTAGATACTTAAGATGCTTCTAGAAATGTCTTATACTTAAAAAGATGTACTAAATATTTTTTGCAGATGGCAAAATTGCCTTAGTCCGTACTTAACGGATATGGGGAATCTCTCACATAAATCAATGCAAAATCTATACGTACAATATATATGTGTGGCATGGCCAGGCATGGCAGGTACTGAACTTCCTTGATTAACGAGGTGATGGACTTAAGACTTAATGCTAATCCCCAATTTGTTTTTCATTAGGAAATTAAATATGTACAGGTACATTGTACATTTTAACTATTAAACATTTAATCTCAAATCAAATCAAATCCAATCCACTCTGCACAAAGCTAGTTTAATGAAATAACTTACCTTACCTAAAACACTCCTATAATTTTCCCTAATTGTATCTACTACTTAAATAATAACCATCCTACACATCGCAACGCAAAATGCAACACACTTTGAAACTTTGAAGTAGTTTCAACCTTTAGCTATGTATTTATGTATTTCATTTTACAATCAGAGCATAATCATGCATGAGGCTTTCCTAGCTCTCAAGTTCAAAGTATGTATTACCGGTAATGATTATTTGCATTAAATTAAAAGATCCAAGAGTAAGGCAATACCCATACATATAGTAATGAATGAAATAAATATATATAGTTGAGGAAAGTATACTTATGGTATAGATATATTGTAAATACTTGCTACTTTACTAAACATAAGTAAATGCAAGATACATAGGTAATATAAATGTTAGTTACAATTCAACATTTACCATTTACACACATGGGTAACCTGTTGTATCCTATCGTATCGTATATTTGTCTGTAAGTATTTCAGGTTTTCCTCCACTTATTAGGTAACTACGTACATAATAGTAATACTCATTCAATTGAGATCAGATTTGGTTGAGGTTGAGGTGAGAGAGTCCAAATACAAATGCAAAGCCAGTTACTGTGTATCTACATAATAACTAAATATAGTGTATGCCCTTCTTCTTCCATTCATTCATTAGCTCATTTGATTGTTTTTGATATGTTTTACCCGTTTCCATATCTTTTTCTTCATCTAAGCTTTAAACAATCATCTTGTTTTGTTTTAATGACTATGTGATATTTACGACTCATTTTATTGATATGGTTTGACTAATTTCATTGCTCTTGCGTGTATCTATGCAATTTGTGTGCGCTTAGCTTTATAGCTCTTCTGCCTACATTTTTTGCTAACAATAAGATAAATATTATTATTATTATCTTACTGCAACAGGATTAGGTACCTAGTTAAGACTCGGTGTAGTAAGTGCAATTCAGGCGAATATATTAAATAGCTTCTAAACCTAAATTATTAATTTGCAAATATATTTTCCAAGCAGTTGTATTTTTAATATTGAAGTCAAAGAACCACAGAGCTTAAGTTTGTTGAACGGAAAACATTTTTACTTACTTAAGAAAGATGTTAATTTTAAGAATTTAAATTGTGCTTTATATTAGAAAAATTAGAAAAATGTGATTGCAATCTGATAGTACGTAATGTAAGTACTAAAGTACTACCTACAACCTACCTACTTATGATAATGATAATATAAATATATTTACGACATTCTGTCAGAAAAGTTCCTTCTGTAATTACAAGGAGCCGATGATGGGAATAGGAGCCGAAAAGGATTGTTCAACTCTTTAGACTCTTTAGACTGAAGTGAGTGTGTCGTCTGTCAAGAGAAGGGAATCTTTTGAATTTGAATAAATAAATAAATTGGCTTTGGCTATGAAATGAAATGTAATGTTCCCAATTCAATAAAGTGCAAAGCAACAGGGAAAATCAATTGTGGGTTGGGGTGACGAGTAGTAAATTAGTTTTGGTCGTGTCGACGAAATACGACACAACAGTGACACAGCCGTCTTTGGCCAAGTTTACGATGAGTAGTAGTAGTATGTAGTGAGTAGTGAGGAGACTTGGCTGGCTCTTTGCTGTAAACAATCGAGAGACAAACAAACAAACAAATAAACAGCCGCAGTTTCCTCTTTAACTCAACTATTTAACTATAAAGTACATTTACTAGTTATTATTGTTAGTTAAGTAAGTACCGCCAACACCAGTACAGTATATTTTACATAGGGAGACCACAACGTTAATATAAAAGCAGTTTAATGAAAAGGCAATCTTAAAAAACCGAACTTTCTAGATTGTTACCTATTAAAAATTCTGTGGAAGATATTTATTAAATCGGTTAGATATTTAACGAGCAGTTATGCAATTTTTAATGTAAATGTTGAAGATTTGCTTCTCGTGTCAGTAATTCTCGTTTCAGTTAAGAAAAAGGCCAAAAATACTTTTGTTTTATTAAAATAAGTAAATATTAAGCAAACAAATACTACAGTATAGTATATATGAACATGATCTCAATATATGGAGGTCTAGGGTATGGTAAATTATTTTAGCAATACATTTAAACAATTTTAAACACTGAAAAAGTGTATCTTTTCTATTGGTCTCTTTTTTTGTGTGGTCACAGCCCCAAGTTAGACTGTACCAGAACCCTTTATCTATTTACTTGCTAGTTAGTCCTTTTTCACTTTTTTCATGTGTATTTGATTTGTATATAAGTATCAGAACATAAAGAGACAAATAAAATACGTAAAATCTTATTAAGTAGGAATGGGAGACGAAGAAGCGTTGGAGTTGGAGTCTGATCGCGTCGCATAGGTCGGCAGTAGATCCTTGTCTTGTTCTGTCCTTCGTCGTTGTCTACTTGACTTTAGGTATTTTGATTGCGCCGACAATGAGGGAGACACAGAGTCTCATCTCAGCCATGCCAGCCCAGGCCAGGACATTACATTTACATTACACGTACACATTTGAGCATTATTATTGAATGTGAATTTTAAATGAGGACCATGTACTACGTATATCGTCTGTTAGGATTTCTTCCCTTAGCTTTATATCACTTATTTGAATTTGTATATTGTTTGTAGTAGTAAATATTTAGGTGTCTATTGCTTATCCTTTATTTTATTAGAGTCTACAATCTTACTACTCTAACAGAACACGCAGTAATAAAATCTAACAATCAATTGAATTTAAGCATTGGACATTGAACAGGAGAATTCATTGAAAACTAATGCAAAGTGTTTTCTGGGGGTACATAAAACACGATGTTATCTTTTCGCAATTTACTGTTTTTTATTTCGTATTCTCTTCAGCAACTAAGCAATACAAAACACACAGCCAAGCCAGCATACATAACAATGACAACATTATATTACTCCTAATGCCAATTGAATAATGTACCTTTGTACCTATGGGATGTTTGTTGTTATCATCTTTACCGATAGACTACCTTTATTGAAATGGCTTTAGATAAGCTAGGAACAAATCATAAAACTAGAGACGTTAATTTCTAGTTGCTCCGCAGATTAGGGAATCAATGCAATAATATGCAAATAAGGACAAAAATGTTTAGTATATCGATATCTGCATTTGGTAACTTTTGGTTTTTAATGTAGTATAACTACATCTCTGATATTTCGAGGAAGACGTGATATTGTCAATGCAATAATGCTCCACATATTGCAGCACAGATAAATACATTGATTTTGCATACTACAAGTAGATGTATTAAATTAACAAATTAATTAATATTCAACTGCTTATTGATTCACCTGTGTACATCTTAATGGAAAAATATTTAGATAACTTAAAAAGAATTTCTTGCGCTAATTAAATGAGATAAATAAATAGTGGAAAAGAATTGTCTTATAATAATGACCCGATTTACTTGTGGATACCTGATCTATAATTAATTACAGGCATGACTTATTACCTACTACTACCTACCTGCATTAAATGCATTAAGTATAGCAATTTAATTAAAATTAATATTTAAAATTAAATTCTTTAAAATTAAATTAAACTTTTTTAATATTCCATTACTTCTCATTAAATATATGATGAGTGATTAATAAAGTTCTAATAATATTGAAATTAGGTCAACCTTTGCCATAAGTAAATTCAGATGTGCGATATTTATATGTATTAAAGATTAATTTAAAGTATATTTTCCCGAAAATACCGTGGGTGCATTGAATTTGCCAATTTGCGGTTAGGGTTATCGTTGTTCTTCTGTATTTTTCTATATATCCTTATAATGTAGATTACACCTTCAGAAAATATAGTGTGAATAGTATATTAAGTAATACGTCAATAACGAGGAGACTTCCCATACCATTTTTGTTGAAGTGTATGTATTTGTCTGTGGAAATGCTTAGGATACTATTCATTACGGGAAAGAATCCATGGGAAAAGAATATTGTATGTAGTATTGTAAATGGTAGTTTATTAGTATTCGACAATCTGTGACACGAATTAATGATGATGGACGTGATTTGTGGTCATGATCATGATCCTTCTGATATCAGCATCTCCATCGTATCACATCAACTCCAAACTGCAATGCAATGGAAATAATTTCTTGCTTACCTACACAGTTCTACATACTTTCTTCTTTAGTGCAAGTTTCAAGTGTAGGTATGTGTTCGAGGCGAGAACTACAAACCAAAATCACATCACATATATCTTAAGACATACTTCGAACTTTCGAACACTGTTATTTATTTTTCCTGATCAAATTCGAACAAAGGATTCTCAGTTTTTCCTTTGCTTACTACTACGTATCCACTATCTATCTACTAGCTCCTCTTTCTATTGCTACTACAGTACAGATAACTGAAATAATATGCAAAGTTCCTTTCGAAACGTTTGCTTAATGTAATGTAAAAAGACATTAACATTAGTTCTGCAGCATGCCAAAGGATTTAGGTATCTCAATAGCTAGAAGAATTACATTTGTGCTGGTGCTGGCCATTATTTGATTAAAAGATAGGATAAGAACGTCCGCTCGTATGTTATAGTCATTCATAGTCATAATGGCCCTCCTCACGATAATGACAATGAAAATGCTTCGTCAACCGAAAAAGTGTCTATGGTTTAGCTAGTGAGACTAAAAATGACTAAAATCCTTTAAGCTATAGAAGAAAATGTTAGACAAAGAGTAGATCAAAGCAGAAGCAGTGCTAAAGGCATCTTCATTAATACAACTACAAACTACACACAGGAGGAACGGCTGTACCTCCATAATATGTTATGTACATATTATACAATAAGTACCTATACAAGACTACTTTATTGGTGTAGTGTGTGTTATGTAAAGTGTAAAGCTTAAGAATGGTAGCTTTAAGGCAAAGGAAGATTAGAAGATGCAAAGCACCCAGTCATTAGCATTCAGTAAAGATCCTCTTATTTTTTTGTACATTTAAACAAAACGGTCAAATCTTGGAAGTTGGAAGTTGGAACTATTCAGCAATAATTCTAATACATGTTATACCTACATCACAAGTTATTTAGTGTATACAGTGTAATATAGTTGAGTCAAGCTAAATGGTAAAATAACGAGAAGACATCTCATCTTTGGTTTGCTTCGGATGGTATGCCATGCCATGCCATGCCATGCCATGTATTTCTCTCTTTAGCTTAAACTGTCATTACCATAACTCATTGGCAATTACCTTTAAATATTACATAGCAAATATACAGTCAAAATCAAATGGTAGACATATTTGCTGCGGTATAGGGCAAAGTAAACACCTGCACATAATGGATCATCAGAAACGTACCGCACTTTATTAGATTTTGCATGAATATGTAAAATTAAATGTTATAGTGTCTCTAATGGGTAAAGCTTACAGATTCTTAGCGACTAGTGAAGATACTACAATTGCGGACTAAACCTACTGTATATCTAATTACTATTGAAAAATAAAACTGCTAATTATAATAATGAGGTACCTAAATGTAACATTAATAAATTAACATATAATTCTAATTGTAAATTAATTATCTCTAAAAAATATATTATATTTCTGTATGTGTGCCCATTATAGGCAATTTAGACTAGAAAATACTCATATAAGCTTCAAGCAACTTGGTTCCAGCATAACACGAGAAAAAATTAATTATGATGAGATGCCTTAACGTAACCTTAATAAAATTAGCTAACATTATTCTAATTTTAGATTAATAAATTACAACAGATATTTTGTGTGTGCTACTCAAAACTTATTTAACTATACTCGAGAAAAATATTAATAATAAGAAAATCCTTGGACACTATAGCCCTATGTACACATAACGTTGTAAAATTATAAAATGAAAAAGTCTGTCGCCAACAAACGAAATGTTCCACTCGCTCCACTGAGTTGAGCAAGGAGACCGTGAATTGGTCAGTTTGTTTTTATGGAAGCATAAAGCGATTATGATTAGAGTTTTTGAGTCTTCAACTGAATCCTGTAAAAGATATGAGCATATTGTAATATTACATCACATGAGCGAGAAAGTGAGATAAGAGAGACGCAGATGACACTCGTCCTGTACAAATGTCCAGTCTTGTATATAAGATACTAATATATCTATATAGTTACTATTATATTACTAGTCTCAAGTCTCAGTCTGTCTAACAGTCTAACCTCCCTTGGATTCCTGATGTGATGTGATGTGATGTGATGTGATGTGATGTGATGTGATGTGATGTGATGTGATGTAGTCTTCCTTTCTTTTTGTCTCTGACTTGTGACATGAGAAAGAGGACCATGACGTATGTTAAGTATA
The DNA here is from genome assembly GCA_034694165.1 of Tomocerus mixtus. Taxonomy (NCBI): domain Eukaryota; kingdom Metazoa; phylum Arthropoda; class Collembola; order Entomobryomorpha; family Tomoceridae; genus Tomocerus; species Tomocerus mixtus. The sequence goes on from JAQFYC010000621.1 coordinate 32,010, forward strand.
ATATAAATTCGTATGCATTCCGAAATCCCTAATTGTAAATTGTAAATAGTAAAATACAAGGAGGCCAGGCCAGAGCCAGACAAAGGATGGAGGCAAACTTATGTAAATTCTAAAGAAGATACTCACACTAAAGCAATACAAAGAATCCAATAGAATAAATGCAAAAGGTGATTTGAGTTGATGACATCCGTCCGCTTGTACAATAGTTATCAAATTCTCTTAGCTGGTTTGGCCTGGCCTGGCCAAGTGTGGTGATTACGTCTAGAAAGAAAATTTGCCCACTAAACTGATGCCACTGTCTCTCTCTGTCTTCTGACTTCTGTCTCTTCTCAGCTGACGTATACCTACTACCTACATGACAATCTGAAATTGGACTTACATTTTATGTCTATGTACTTATAACATTCTCCTATCTTTCCCTCTGCTTCTGCTTCGGCTAAAACTTTAAGCTCTTATTATTAAAGCTAATACATATAAAATTCTTATTCCCTAATCTTATATAATCCCAGTCCAGTAACAGAAAAGTATAACATAACGTAAAGGTAAATACATTGTATACAATATTATGTCTAATAAATAGTTAAGGAGAAACATAGTATCAGTTCAGTAGGTATTCTATGTACATACATACATATACAAATACAATACACACAAATATGTATGGGAGTCAGTCACTCCAATTTCCAGCTATTTATTTTTTATAAATTCAACTAATCAGCCTGACTTGAATTTTAAATAGGCCCAAGACGACTTGGCCGGCAGTCCCGTCCAGTTCACATCGCGTTGCATCACAACAATTCTTATGTACAGTCATACAGATACAAACGCACGTACATGCATCATATACTCTTCCTTTATGTATTTACTATGTGTATAAATGAAAAGCTGAGAAATCTAATGCTAATGGTAAGTAAGAAGGAAGACAGTGTTTAAATTCACTAGCTACTTATTCATAATAATCTATCTGTACATGTATTATCTAATGATATACTAATACAGTGTACCACCATCACTTTAGCTCTTCCTTACGTTAGTAACTAAGGAGGCGGCCAACAAGCCAGAGCCAGAGCCAGACGATACGATAAGCCATTTCTGTTCTTATTTCTTATAGTTACTATTTAAGATTCCTTCTTTATACTTTATACTTATACGTAAGTATAAAGAATTGTGTGTTATGTGAGCTGAACTGAAAGTGAAGACTTACTAAAAGTAAAATGTAAATGTAATGCTCGATAAATTTGCTCCCGTGGAAATGAAAAATATTTCTTTCACTCAATCTGCATTGCTTGGGTTATTTTGTAATGTTATTGTTGACGGCTATACTGGACTGGAATAGCAATGCTACTTAGTATTTAGTAGTTTAGTAGAATTCAGAATTATTTCAATCGTTTCGCTAGACTCGGAGTTATCATCGTTAGACTTCCCATTTCTTGTCTACCTACTACAATCTCCTTTCTACATCTCCCGACTGTCTTCACTTTCGACTTCAGTAGTTAGATAGAAAATAAGTGAATATATTTATCCATTTACTTATCTACTATCGCTATCTATCTATCTATCTATCTAAATAGTTGACTTTTTATATAAAATTATTGTATAAAGTGTAAATCTTATATCTTATATAACTATCAGTAGGAAGGGTTATTAAGTATTATTTTTGTAAGATTATTTATCTTTACTTTTCTTATACGTACATACATTAGTACAAATAGTTTATCAAACACATTATGCACGCATGCATATGCATATCGCAATAATGAAGGTACAGAAATAAAATAACGGACAAAGTACAAGCAAAAGGAAAAAGTACCTACAGTAGTAGTAGTTCGTTATTATATAAGGAAGAAAAAGGATTTATACTTAATAAATGTGTACATTACATATCCTTAGCATTGCTAGCGTGGAATAAACTTTGATTTGAGTGAAGCTCCGTGGAGCCAAATTACAGGCTAAGATAAGGCTAATTTATGCATTGATTATAAACACTCACGACCTACAGGCAATGAGCACAAAAAAATCTTTATTTTAATTTTGATGTTTTCCTCAAATCAGCTTCTTTCTTTTTCTCATGTCTAAACTCTAAACTCTAAGATCTATCTTCCTTCTGCATGTTTATGTTACCGAGAGCTTACGCTACATAAATACATAAATACAATATTAGTATGTATGGATTGTACGATGTGCTAACATAACGTAAGGCTAAGATTGAACATTGAACCATGTTTTCTTTGTGGTTCATTTCAATTTTATGTGCATTTAGAATCTTAATGCTTTTTCAGAGAAACTCTACTTGTTGTGTTGGAGTTAATCTAATGCTGCAACATAATGCTTCAGGTTCTTTGTAATGTTTACATAGAATTATTATACATAACTACAACTAAACTGTTTGCATTTTCTATTAAAGTGTGGAAGACTGAAATGAAATGAAGTGAAGACTCAAATCAAAACTCGGCTCGACTGTCCTGAACTGTCTGGTCATGTCAGGCTCAGGCTAAGCTCATTCAATTCAATTCATGAAAGAAATGTTCCTCTCTCGACCGCTTCGCTTTCGCTACTTTTATTTTTGACTTCAAATTTCATTTATTCACAGAGCACAGACAGATTCTATGAAACTCATCACATCATAACATCCAATCTTTTTAAAGCGCATTTTGAATGTTTAATTTCATTTCGGAGATATACCGTATTTCATGGAATATCCTTCAGGGAAATTATAATTTTGAGATTTTAATCTTCGACTTTTTCAAATTATTTTCAATCATAATTATAACCAATAAAATCTTTCTTGAATTTACTTGGATGGCTTATTTGATTTAATAAAGATGAAAATGATGTTTCGTTAACTGCATTTATATTTACGGATTACGTTAGATGTTTATAAGCTAGCATATTGTAGTCGATATTTATTTTGTCGTGCACAAAAAGCTTTGACCACAGCATCTGATAAGTTATTTGAATACCATTAAAATGTGGATGGAAAACAGAAAAATGTCTTCAAAACATCTCAAAATTAATTGAATATTAATATAAACCATATTTTTCAATTTGACGAAAAATATTGGCGTAATAATACTATTTGCTTCATGGGGAAATATTTCGATAGGAGGACCCGGGTACCTATACCTAAAAATACGGTGCTTGCATCTAGTTAACATTAAACATGCGCTTAAGGAATTTATAATTAAAATACGATCGATTATAACCCTATTATGTGTTAAATGTGTTGTCGGAACAATTAATTTAAACTGAATCTAAACTGAAATCAATTTCTTTTTTCTCTGGACTGTGGACTGGACAAGACTAGCCTGGACTTGACAATCTCATTAACTAAAGGATTATTTAATGAGTAATAACATGTGCTGAGAAAATCATTTAATTTCTTGTGAATTGGACTTGACTTAGCCTGACGTGAACCAAAGTGAAGGAGGAAGCATTTTATATGCAGTTCTTTAGAATTTAAATTTTGTTAATCACTTTACTTTGCAGAGCATCAAGCAGGCGGAATATGTAATTTCTTCTACAATTACATTAGATTATCTAAACTAAATATCTGCTTCTGGCTTCTGGTTAGTTGGTTTGGTGTGGATCGTTAATATTTGCTCGTAAAATGAATTTGCCTTTACATACTATTGTAAAATTGTATCTATCTATATAAATTGTAGGTACTATGTATGTGAAGAGAATAAATAGTTGCTTGCCTACATAAAATATTCAACATTCTCTACACTGTTGTCTAGATTAGGATTAGCAATTTAACAATCCTCTCGTCGACTATGTAGCAATATTTTATATAACAATGGTGGCTCTTGTCTTGATAGATAAGTAAAATAAAATATAAAATATAAGGGAAGAAATGTGTAAATGATAAGTGTAAAGTTCGTGATTCCTTCTAATACATAGTAAATGCATGAAAGGTTATGTTATGGTGTATTGTACCATATACAAATGGTTAATAGAATAAAATTCTGGAAGACAAGCCAATGTATTGTAGTGTCTGCATGAACTAGACTGGAGTGTAAGAGTGTTCGTTTAATTATGGATTTGTTAATGGTCCATAATGAAGAAGTCACGTTGATCTGATTTCTGCTCTAAAGAAATAATAACAATAAAGTGGAGTGGATTGGACTGGAGTTTAGCGTTTATGTAATTTGGTCTAAGTTCTAAGTTTCAGGTTTAACTTAACCTTCTATTATAACAATAAGGTTGCATTATTGCTCTACCTTGCCTTTGTTACTTACATAGTTAGATTTGGATGGATTGGATGAGAATCTCTCATGAAGAATGGAGTTCTGCAAAGAATTACTCTTTGGAGAAGAGAGCGGACATGGAAACTACGTGACATCCCATCCTAACATTCATTTCTTCCTTAGCAACTTATTATTATTAACTTTATCTTTAATCCATTGTTATCTCTGTGTTGTGTTGTGTACTTTGTAATACTTAATAATATGTAATACAGTACACTATCAACTATAACAAAAGTATGTATTTACTAGTATTTATGTAGCAAATCCCCTACTATGTACAATATACGGAAAAATTCAATTCAGAAGAAAGAATTAAAAAGAATAGTGCTTCCAGGTCTATTGTATAACTACTGTATGTGTAAAGATAGGCGAAGGAACTGCAAGACAATGTGTAATACAGATTAATAGATAGAATAAACAGAAAAAGACCGTTGTTAGTTTCGTGTTTATGCTGAGACGTGTGAAATGTGAATTTGTGAATTCCGACAGAGTCGATTAAATTGCGGAAAGACAAAGTGAAAAGTATTCTGAGTATTCTCTTATTAGTTAGCGAACTTATTTTATTTAGACGTGGCCGTGAATTGGATTGGATTGCATGCATTTTCTGTTCTGATTGTTACAGAAGAATTACAGAGAGATATGTACGCGTTATTAGTTGTGTGTAAAGTTTAATTATGTGTAGGTTGTTAGTTCGGGTACCTAAATACTACCTACTACCTACTTTGGTGGCATATGTATTATAAATGCCTAACTAACTCTGTATATTCATTATATACAGAATATTAGGCTAAATTGACTATAGTTTCATTTGTTTGCATATAAATTAATTGTCTTATAAAGTGTAGATTACACGACTAGGCTGCTGGAACATGTTTAATTGCCTGCTGTGTGAAAAGAAGTGAACATTATTTGTACAGAGAGTTAACCCTTCACTTTTGCTCTTATGTTTTGTATGTATGTACCTGTTGCATCATAATAAAGGAATATTCTATGACCATTAGGAGTGATCTATTTGCTTATCTACTTATTATCCTTTTCTTGGCACGTTGATACTTATATTGCTTTATGGCATATTGTATTATTGTTTGTTCTTTTTTATTTTGCTTGTTAGTTTTGCTTTTTTAAGTTGATGATCTTTATGCAATAGCAATGCAACAAACAAAAGTGAAATGATAAAATTATAAAGAATTAAAAAATATTTAAACCTAAAAGAATCTAGATATTCTCAGGACATGGCCAGGCCAGGCCACGACAAGACACAATAAGAGAACTCAGAACATAATCAGCACCAACACCAACACCATCGCCAAACAAGCACTACTATAAGCTCGCCGTCCAAATCACCGGAAAGGGCAAACTTCTTTTCGCCTTTTGCCTCCCGTATCTGATTTCCTTTAACAAGTCGAACAAGTTCTCTGAATTTGCTCACCTAATTATACTTATACACACACATAATGAAATAGGAACATATCTGGCGCTTAACAGCACTCAGATTCGTTTTACACATGCTACTACCTAATAATATGTTTTTTAAGAGTCAAAGTCAAAGTGTGCAACGCATCGTAATGCTTTAGTTTTGTTTTATCACGTAAATTTTTATCTATGCATGTGAGCCGAGCTGTCCTTGTCCTGTTCTGTACTTTCTGTCTATTAAATTATGTGTGTCTTCTCTTAAGTAGTTTAAAATTTAGAGCAAATAGTAAATAGTACAATTATATGAATGTCTTATTAAACTAAATTATAAATTATAATAAATAAAAGAAGAGACACAAGTCCTTCTCATCACATGCAAATCACATTCTAATATTGATGTTACTTACATGTGTATGTATATAAGAATATAAATTGTATTGTTACCTCTGTAGGTACTTTAGTTATAGTAATAACAATAACTCTGCCTGAAGTTAAATAACTAAAACTAAACTAAATCAGCTCATCCTCATTTATTTGTACAATTGTACCCGGCCGGGAGCTAAAGGTTAAAGAAAAGAAAAGAAAAATAGAAAATTCTACTTACAAACTTACACTACATAGATTCATATACGTATTTGTATGTACGTACGTAGCGACCGGACAAGTTATTACTAGCGCACTGACATCACATCAACTATCAACATCACACTTGCAGTGCATGCCAAGCCATCACTAACAATGCAATCCTTACTTTTATATGTAGATTCATTTATTATAACCTGAAATGAACTTACTTCAACTTACATTACACTTAACTGACAGGCTACATAGACAGGCAGGCAGTCAATGTGATTTATATTAATTAATGCATTTGTCAATGTTATTTTGACTCGAGTTGTCTTGTCTGACTTTGGTCTGACTTTTCTTTACCTTTTACTCGTACTTGACGAGTCTCTCCTTTGATTAAATTCAACATTATATTATTATAATATGGGAATACATTTATTAAAATACCCGAACGAAGCTTATCTCTCTTTTTGCATAGTAAATAACTATGTAGAACTAAATAAATACATGAACAGTCAGCTACTGCATATATTACTGTGTAATAAATGATTCTTCTGTATATATTATGAATGTATTGTATAAGTAAAGATTGAGATAAGTAGTACAGTACATATTACATACATTACATAGATAGGTAATTATAATGTGCACATAAGAAAAAAGTTAAATGAGCTTTCGTAAAAGATATATTATGTGAAGATAGGGTTAGGATTAGGATTGCATTGTTACCTTTACTCTATAGTAATTAAATTCTATCACTTATTACATATTCTTGTGTATTATTATAGGTTTCCTTCCTATTTACTAGTAAAGGAAGAAGCCATCAAATTGTAACCACTAAACTAACTCTAACTCCTAAGGATCTATTCTTTCTTATGCAGATGTGCATTGTTAACTTATACATATGTCGTAACAACATGGGATACATCGGCCAAAGGGAACACTGAAAGATGGGGTTTTGTTGTCGACCTTTGACATATATATTTATTTGTTAATATAACAAAGCAAATACTTATATACTTGGCAGATGCCGTCCGGTTTGTGTTTTGTCTGAAGTTTGAAGTCTGAACTGAACTTCTGAACAGAATCAACATGACCATCAATATCGTATTCGTATCAACCTCCTTACTTACGTAATTCTTACTTCTTACCCTTTTGCCTTTCCTTCCCTCTCCGCTAATTCCAGGTTGCGATCTGAATTATTTGTACGGTGAATATTTGTTTCCTGTTTTTTCAATGTAAGTTTCGATGATATGTTATGTTGCATGGTAATGGTAATGATCAAATGGTAAATGTAAATGGGAATAGAATACAATGCGGAATACAGAAGCTGCTTGATGCAATGTAATGCAAAGTTAACTTAACTCATGCACATCGCATCACATCACATCAACTAAACTACCCATCAGCTAGATTCCTAATCGTAACTCTGATCTGAGACTGACAAATGATTGTTTAATACAATACGTTCGTAGCTGCAGCTACAAAGTGCAAAACACAAAGTGCATTCACATATGGGTGGATAAATAAATGGATACAGCAACTCTATGTGTTTGTATCATTAATAATCATATTTACCATGTATGGTGCAAGGAGGAGTATGTAGAAGAAGATAATTATTAGGTATGTGTTTATGTAACTGGTAACAGGGTGAAATGAAAATAATGAAAACGCATTGGGCATTGAGGCATTGAGCTGAAATGAAAATGAAGTGAGTTCGAGCAAATGCAATAAATACCTGAAGAAAATAAGTAAGTAACTATGTGTCTATTGTGTTCTAGGAGATATTTTATGGATAGACAGACATGTACATCCATATATTATTATTAATACAATAGCGGAAAGAAATGGATGAGCAAAGCAAGGAAAGGATAATGTATTTTAAGTGTGCAAAAAGTATACACATAAAATTAAATGAGTTCATTGCATATTATGTATGATATTATTAAGTATGTGGAGGAAAGGAAGATATTATTATTAATATAGTTACTGGACTGCATTAGTATGGTTTGGATTTTGAATTTGAACTCGGATGAGAGGAGAATACTGGATTGGATTCAATTTAAGGACACGGAGTTTATGAACCGAAATGAGGAAGTGATATAAATAGTTTTGCGAAATATTTTGCAATATGATAATGCAGCACTATAATGGCTTTCACTTCACAAGTGAAGGATCCTGAAATTGTGATAATTCAATTAATAACGTAGATGAATGGGGCAGAGTGAAAATTATAATGATTTTTATATCCTGAAGATTTTTGAATTAATGATATCTACATTTTTTATGAAAAATATAATTTTTGAAGCAGTGGAAAATAAAAATGGCGTTAGAGTGGGAAAATTATTTTATTTTTCGATTTTTTATTTTCAAATAATTTTGTGACACACTTAATATCAACCAATTTTGATTATAAATATCTGAATAAGACATGTTAGAACCAGAAGACTTTTCAATTTTTCTCTGAAAACCTGTACGTAGGAAGAATTATTATAGCAACAGAATTTCAAAATATATCACGATATCATTTATAGCACTCGTCTATTTCGGTCCTAAAGACTTTTCATTTCAAGACACGCTGTCTGGAATAAAGTCGTAGAGTGTATCTCTGTGTATTCTCTGCCTGTTTGAATTACTATTCTTAATTCGGATGTAATTGTGTATTATAGTAATTTGCATTGGCCTTTAATGGAATTTTTGCAAGCAAGCCACTCCATGCGAATCCTCCACTCACCTGGTATCCTATCATTCATTTTTCTCTTTATTAACTATTACCAGTTGGCTGGGTTTGCCTTATCGTTAGCTTGGCTGCATGTGTACAGATACACTTACTACATAGATACTACTAGACTACAATACACTAATGACCTTCTTATGGCGAAAGAGAAAAATGTTTACTTTATTAGTCCAGTGAGTGAGTGAGTGAGTAAGTTGGTTCGACGCAAGTGAGCGTAAGACTCTTGCTCTTGCTATCTGTATTTTTGCTCTGACTCATTTTAATAGGATGTTATGTTGTGTTATGTCTGTCTGAAAGTCTGTGTCTGAAAATTCTACTTACTTATTATATTATATCTTGGCTTGGTTTGGTCTTCGTCCGTTCGTTCCTCCAGCATTTCCTGACCTGACGCTGACTCTGACGTTAGTTATTGTTGTTACTACATATTTAACTTTGCTATTTTGAGCTTATGAGAATTATTTAATAAAGAGGCAGCTCCAATGCCAATTTCCTCGAATGGAGGTTGAGAAAAGTCCGCCTTGTTGTTATTTGGCTGCCTTTGTGGGCGGAGTTGCTTAACTCTTGTCAGTTTTTTAAGTTTCCTTCCTTTCCCGGAGGTTTTCTCCTCTCCAACATTGCAACTTTGCAAACTTCTTGACTTATTATACTAATTAGAAAGGGGTTTTGCAAAAAAAGTTGCAAAATTAATTGTTTAGCAGCGGATTTTAATCGTTCGGAGCATTTTTACTATTTTTCACTTTACAATCTTCACAATCCAATCCACTATGTATAACAGCATCAGACAATGAGGCTCTAGCTCTAGGAGAGATTATTTTCATTTTATGCACACTGGCTGACATGACATAATAAATAGTATACCTCTTCTCAACCTAATCGTAATACCTATCTAATACATAAAACAATATTTACTACAAAGATGCAATTACTCTACTACGTAAATGTACTTACAATGGTTGTAGCATGTACTTATATGAAGATTTTTTGGATTCTGTATTATGTTTTCATGTTTTAGTTAATGCTGGAATGGGATTTGGATGCTATCATCCCAGAGTGAGCAGAAATCAAAAATTCTTGTCATACACGAGTGCAAATTGCAGTTCAATGCATCGCTGGCATAGCAAACAATAAGTATATAGCAAACGTCTGAGAATTTGACGTAAATGGTAAATGAAGTCCTCTTTAGAGAAATACCTAAGTAATTTAACTACATATGTACAGACTTTTGTATTGTATGTATGTAAGTACATTTAGTATAGCAACAGGTAGTCTCTACATTACTTTTTAGCTACCACTTACTTACATACATTGAACATGTAGTATAGTGTAGTGAGTATAAGTGAGTATGTATCGTTTAGTCTATTCCTTGCTTTCTGTTGGTGGAATTAGAGATCCGAGTTGAGATAAAAGCCGTGATTTTAATCACGCAATGCAACAGCAATGTTAACATTGCAACATTATTTAATATCCAGCTAAGAGAACATTATTAGGAATTAATACAGCTATCTCTCCTAATATCTCGAGGGAAGCATATAATTTCCAATGAACATTAAGCCCTATTGTAAGTGTAATCTCTCTCTTTTTCTCTAAATTGCTTTTCAGATCCTCTGCCATTGTGCAATCTAACAATAGATAAGTTTTCATGGAAGTTTATACCCTAATGCGTGTATCAAGAACTGATTTTGCAAATCAGCACAACAACAACAGCTTAATTTAATTCAGAGTGCAGATTTGAGATCTTCTGTGCGTCATCATATACCTCTTGAAGACTGTGAAGACAAACACACATTATTAAGATGTATAATTATGTATAATGTGTTAGGGGAAGGAGAACTAATGTACTAAACATAATTAAAGGCTTGTTCCATAATGAAGATACCTACAGATCTCTGTAGAATGGCAGATTATGTAACAATGCATATGTTTAGTGTATATACTTGGTTACATATATTTAATGTGTTCATAGTTTGATATCTCACTTCAACGTAGGTATACCGCTTTATACTTCCAAATCTCAAACTTCCATTAAGGTACATTAATGAAAAAAACTTTAACTAATTAATGAATAAAATATAAGTTCGATTTCTATTTTCATGTAAAAATCTGTGGTTACCTTAAAAAGTAATCATGTTTAAAAATAGATGTTAACGTAAGTATATAAAATGAATTTCTAAGATTTTTCAATTTATTATTCTATTTATCCATTGTTGGTTTAGTCCTTAGAGCACGAAACTTATTAACAGGACTTGATGGGGCTATGTGGTGTAGGTGTGGCACTCAATGTGGTAAATGGGCGGAACATCGTCACCTGATAAGAATTTTGAGGCTTTACATGTCATCCAATGTAGTGATAAGTATGCGGGGACAATTGTAGAGCGGATTTACAGCAAACCAGGCGTTCCTGCCGAACTTAATCTAGTCGAATTTACTTTTATTAAAATTTTGACACTCATTCATTTTTGTAACACCTTTACCTTGCCCATTCATATTTGTACCAGTAAAGTAAACATTGCATTGCATTCAAAAATATGAACTGGGAGGGATTAATAAGAGTTTTCGTAAGCTTTAACCACAAAGTGACCACTATCATGCATAAATACCTACTTATTCAATAGCCTAATCTCTGTGGACCTCTATGTCTACTATATCACCTTTTAAGTGTCTGAAATTACAAGCTATGACAGGTTGGGTGAGAACACTATTGTTACAATATTCTGACATTCGCCATCTTGTGAGGTCAATTTATAACGAACTTATTTGAAAAGAAAAGCATGTATACAATATTTGTGGTGAATTAATTCTTCGCAAGGAACCTAATTTACAAGATATCCATATCCTCTCAAACTCTTGTTCCGTATTATTCGTGTTATTTATGTACTTATTGTTGTTGAAGCGCCATTGAAACCACTACCTATGTCAAGTTTTGTACATAAACAAAAATGAGATACATCATAAAATGGGAAAAGTCAAGATTTGGTTTGGAATGCCTTTATTTTGTGTAAATGTAACTTACTGACAAGGCTGACAACTGATTAACCATATTGGTAATCTACCTTGTTTATAGTATAATAATAGGTTTAATAAGATTAAAGTGTTTACACACGTGCTCTACAATAATAGAATCAGTTGTTGAGTTGAGCTAACAAAAATTCCTGTCAAGTTTTGAACATACAAAAACGAGATGCATCATAATATGGGAAAAGTCAAGATTTGGCTTGGAATGCCTTTATTTTGTATAAATGTAACTTACTGACAAGGCTATTGGTAATCTGCCTTGTTTATAGTATAATGATAGTTTTAATAAGATTAAAGTGTTTACACACGTGCTCTAATAGAATCAGTTGTTAAGTTGCTAACAAAACTACCCATGCCAAGTTTTGGACACAAACAAAAATGAGATACATCATAAAATGGGAAAAGTCAAGATTTGGTTTGGAATGCCTTTATTTTGTATAAATGTAACTTACTGACAAGGCTGATAACTATTGGTAATCTACCTTGTTTATAGTATAATAAGATTAAAGTGTACACACGTGCTCTAATAAAATCAATTGATGTTGAGCAAAACGGCACAATTTTCTACAATTTTAAATCCCGTGACGATAAATAAGTACTTACCAATTGATTTGTGGACAAAAGATACATTTCTATTGTACTTACATATACTGATACACTCCAAACAATTTAATGTAGGTACATAGGTCATAGAGGATTGTACTACTTCATGGATTATTAATATGAATATGGACAGAACCGTACGAAAGTAGCAAAACATTATTCGAATTTAGCTAAATATATGAGATATTATGTAGATTCCGGTATCTCTAGAAACTTTTGCACGTGTTCATATAAGACTCTGAAACTGTATAAATTAAGACTACAAGTTGTGAAAGCCAGTATGCTTTTAAAGATGATTTTACTTACTATGCTACTTATCTCGATACGTCACCTATGGGTAATCTAAAGGCCAAAGCCTTTCCGAAGGTATTTAAATTGGAGTTGGAGTAGCTGACTAAAAATTGAAAGGTACAACTATTTTTGGTGTACAAACATATGGGCCCACAACAAAACCTTCATTCATAAATCATACAATATTTTTGTTTACTTATATATATTATTGATCTAGCTGGTGCTGGATATAAGTAGTTTCTTTAAATTCCTAACAGATAATATACCTAGCATTACCTATTAATTGTCTACTAGAAACGGGACGGTAGAAATGTTGGATGTGGCCACAAAACCACATTCTCTGTAACATGTTCCTGTGTCAATAATATAATACATACCAGTATCTGCATAATTTACACAATACAAATAACAGTCAAGCAATAAACTTATTGTCAGATGCACACTTAAAGTGTGCCTATTTATATTCAACTATTACAATGCTTACACAATATATTTATATACGGTTGGGGTTTGTGATGTCTGCCGCAATTACGATTCTTTTCTTTAAAATTTGGTTTTACGGATGATTTCTTTCTTCTTTTCACGAAACATTGCCTTTTACTTTGTCAGGACCGAATAACTTGTTCCGCCGCACGCCCACGTAAGTCTGCTGGATTAACTGTAGGAGCAATCTAGCAAGTACAGGTATTACGACTGCATAACGACGGGTTAACTGTAATATTGTATTTGTACAAGGGTAAGTATACATAAGTACCAATTCATTTTGTCCCGCATCGGAATAAATATTTTTACCACATCATTTCATTGTCTGGTAATACTGGACATTCAAAAGAGCACGTTAAGTGAAACCGGCTAAACTAAATCCATTTCTTATGCATCGATAAGCTACAGAAACTGGGACTTAACTGTATTCTGTAATAAAATGGCATGTGCCTTTCAAGAGCACTAATTGTAGACTTGTACTAACACAAACTTTTGTGCTGGCTTGTGCTCAAGTGGTAGTAAATCATAATCAATTGTGGCTTTAATTCAGGTATTGACATTATCTACATGCATTCCAGTTCGTTTGCCTTTCCTTTATTACAATGCTTGCAAAAATATCGTGTTTACTTACTTACAACACCTAAAATAGATTTAAATTAAGAATTGCTCTAATTTACCCCTTTATGCATCAAAATGTTATAACTTTACCTAGTCCACAGATACATAAAGGGATATTACTATAATATGTGACAAAATTATGCTTTAAAAAGATATCCAGGTTAAATATAAGCTAAAACTAATTAAGCAATATTTTCTGTTGCCTTAAGCATCATAGAAATTGCCTAGCTCTTTAAACTTTTCTATTTTCATCATATACCGATAATGAGGCTAATAAAATATACCTAATATTTATGCACTATTAGTAATCTACCCATATGGTCCAATTTCTACCCTTTTTGTTCCATAAAAATATATCGTGAAATACATAATCCATGCAGGGGCTGAAAATGGGAAAAGTGTTTCCTTTAACTCATTTACCATTTAAAAGTTTAGTCCCCTTTATGAACGTCTACTAGGCAAAATAAGAAATGTCTGCAGTTGGGATGGGGTTTATAGTCAGGCAAAAGTTGAGGGATTCTATTGAATGAACTTTAAATTTTTTATACAAAAACTCTTAAAGCCAATGAGACAAGGACAAGACACTGAAGGGACCTTCCTGTCTGGTAAATATTATAATACATAATTGTCGGTAATACTTTCAGTCAAAGTCATAAATGAGGAATAATGAGGGTAGGTATAGTTTAGTATAAGAAAAAATGTCATTTCAGCACCTGCCTTAAAAATCGTTAACCCTTCTTCAGCTGACTGTCTATTGAAGGAAATTGCAGTTTTAGTCTGACAAAGTACGCTAGTTTGCAAGATGACCGTCATAAAGTGGGCGTTGTGTCTCTTTCTCCAACTACTTTTACTTTACTTTACTACATGAGACAAGGATACTTGCCTATGTACTTATGTATATGTTTATTGTACGAAAGAACTTAATAAGGTCATCAAATTTTAAAAGGTGGTAGTAAAAACAATAAATTGTAATGTACATAGCATTGCAAAGTTTTTACATACGTAGATATAGTACCTACCATGTAGACAGAAGAGAAACGCTAAACGGAGTGCGTACATACTTATTGGAAAGGCTTAAAGATTCCTGGAGGTATTGTTATAGTTTTACTAAGGGAAACTACTTATTATTATGTGCAACACAAAATGATGAACCAAATACAATACGGCACACAGCCAACAAAATTGAGTATCCTTTTTATGTTGCTAACAACAGTATTTAAATAAACATAATATATTTTTGTCTTTTCTTGTTTAGAGTGTAGAGTTGAGTGGATTTTAGTTTAAGCTTTCAATTTCCAAAGAAACTGTAAGTGAATTTATACCTACATGTCTCACTTTTACATAGATATACATACATAAACTACTTACTTACACTTATTAAGATGCACATATACTTATATTATGTAATGTCATATATGAATGCATATCCTACATATAAACTATATGTGTAGATACTTAAAATCTTCTGAACTCACAACTAGTACATATTATGCATATTTAGGATTAAATGTGTGCGTAAACGTTTTTACTTTAGTATGAGCTAGTTTGCCATAGCCTTAAGGTTCTACCTGGTAGGTCACGTCTTTCAAACTCAAACTCAAACTCATACAGTAACGATTTCGATACCGTGTGTCTACCTACTGGCTACCTTTGTGTGGACTCACTTTATGTTTTAAAATATGCTAAGGTAACAAATTTTGAAATGGCAATGTTGAGTTAGGTATGTAGTAGGTGCTATAGTTCAGATATACTAAACATAAAGTATATTTTAAGTTACTACTTATTTTCATAGCATAAATGTTAGTAACAGAGAGTTACACATGTTGATTCTAATTTATTGATGTGGAAACTTTTGCCAAAATATTGTCTAATCAATTACAGTTAAATTAGAAGTCATGTTATTTGCTTAAGTGATTCACAATTTTTAATATTACCATTTGTTAGCAGGTATGTAAGTAGGATGGAAATCTGGAACATTTCTACAACGTAGAAAATAGACGTACGTGTAGATCTGTACGTATTTTATGTGCCTTATGCTTATTTAGCGAAGAAAATATTTACATCTGTGAGAGGATATTGGACACAACTTTGTCTTTCTAACATCTTTGTGTACGAATATAGAAATAGGATATTATTTTGAGCATAACTAAGCAATACTATAAGAGAAATCTGTCAGTATAATGTTTCCTACCAAGTACGTAAGCATGAATTAGCTCAGCTTTCCTAAATCAACTTGTTTGTTAAGTGGACTGTTAGGGCAGAATCCAGCAGTTAATTGTCAGTTAATGTTCTCAACAGGTAAGGAAACCTTTTTAGAGTCAATTTATTTAAGTGGCAAATGAAAAGGATGGCAAAGGGCTTCAACTGCTCATTAAACGCTCGTAACGTATTACACAAAGTGCACAAAGTGAATTCTGAGCATCATACACTAAGAAAAGCCATTTATTTTATGTGAGTCTTCTAGAATGACACAGACAAAGACAACGAGCCTGGGCGACTCTGCCCAATTCTTTCCTCCCATGCAATGTAACATAACATAACATAAGTGCACATATAAAAGAAAATACGACAGCACTAATTTACATTTTGAGACGAATGTCTTTTTTACTTCACGTCATTTTAAGTGACTCAAGAGATCTTTTACTTTGACTCTAATGTAATATAGACGATGTCTCGTTGCCCACTGCACAGTGTGCACCAATTTCTAGTATGTATATTACTTAAATAGGCAATGAAACCAAAACTCCAGGAATATCATCATGAAAATTAAGAAATTAGACAAACATGCCAAATTCAGGCATTTCTTGTCTTGTCGATCTTATCTTAATCTGCATATAGCTGTATAAGCCAAAGATTCAGAAATTGCTTTTACACTTAAATAACTTTCACAGGGTAATAATCATTTCTATGCAAAGTATATTAAAGATTATAATGCATTTACAAGAAAAGTCAACCATTTATTATCAACATTAAGTATATGCAAGTATTGGAGCTTAACGAAAAACTAATATCTACACGTTAAAATTTTAAGAGTAAAAATGCTTCTAAAATACTAACACCAAACGAATCTAAATCAATTATATAAAGGATTATAAAATACAACAATTGTTTTAAATTAAGATGCCAAAATCATACAATACTAAATTGGTCTAAGAGAACTAACAAATTCACACATTAGGTACATACATATATAATACCAAAATTGGCAATATCAACAGTCAACAGTTGGCAGCTTTGAAATAATTTTGATATTTTTCTTTGTCCTGGGATTGCAAGTTTTATGTAATTTTACGTCTGAGATTTATGAATGAAGGGAATCTCACGTATTGAGTCTGGTTCTGGTAAATCTTCCTAGTGTGCATGTGAAAGGCAATATTTTACTACTTATGCTGTATTAAGTGGGCATGCACATAAACATATTA
Source organism: Tomocerus mixtus (assembly GCA_034694165.1). Taxonomy (NCBI): domain Eukaryota; kingdom Metazoa; phylum Arthropoda; class Collembola; order Entomobryomorpha; family Tomoceridae; genus Tomocerus; species Tomocerus mixtus. Next base: position 49,403 of record JAQFYC010000621.1, read on the forward strand.
TGTACTTTACCCACTAATACTGATATGTAGGATATGATACTCCGAAAGTGTAGGTGTTAAGGTGTTATGTTGTACTGAACTGTTTTTAATAATTCGTATTGTTTTCCTCGTTGCTAAAAACTTGTAGCTTCCAGAATGTTGCATGCTATGAAGTTGTTAGCTTATTAGCACATCAGAGGTAACTGTTAATGGAGAAAACTGTTTTCCTTTACTTAAACAAACAGTAACATGTGAACAAACATAATAATAATTTTTTGCGGGTTGTATGCTTGTAGTATTTGTTCTCGGAAGTGTGTTGCCGTTGCCTAAATATCAATAATAACAATAACATGGTATGGTATGGCATGACATGACATGACACGGCATGCCTACTTAAAAAATATACGCAAACAACAGACTTTTTTCTCTGATTGCGTTTGTTTACGTCTGAACTTTCAGAAGTCTGCGGCAGTGTTTTGTTTACTACTATGATAATAATTATGATATGAAAAATGAGGACTTACAGACTCAATGTCAAAAACGAGGCTAACCGGAAACTTCTCATTAAAAGCAAGTAAGCGTAAGCTAATTGATTTCAGAGAAATGTAACGCACTTCAATACAGTCATCTTTACATATATTTGTCATACTGTGGGTCTAGGTATACGTTTCCAATAGTGTATCCTTACAGGAAAATATAAAATTTGTCAATAACGATGTAATTTAAGGTGATTTGATACAGAATTTTATGTTATAATTAGTTATGTATCTTACTTAAAGCATTTTTAGCTGCTAAGGGTGGTCTAGTTTTACCTCAACTCACTTTTAACAAGGTTTTTCTACAATATAGCATTTTTAGCATGCAACCACAGCATTACTTTACTTACATATAGTACTTATCTGCATTGCATGGATTCTTTAACAATCAATCATTTAAGAATACATTTCGACAACTTGGTTAGTAAATATCTATTTAAAAATACCCATAGGAAATATTTCTTAGGTAGTAACCCTACTCTGGGCCAACAACATAACATAACTTTTATGATTTTATTAAGAAAATTAAAACAATCTGATAAATTACTCTTCCAACAAAAATAGTAAGTACAAAATATAAACTATTCAAGATAAAAATAGAGCAAAAAATCTTTACCCATTTGAATACAAAAAAATTTGGTTTAGTTTTCCCTGATCTCCATCTAAAAATCTTTAGGATTCCAAGGGAAATGCAAAACTTGAAGAAACGGGCCAAGTTCTTGGAAAATGATTCCTAAATATTTTGGTTTCTGAAATAAACGATAAATTATTTTAATTACGGGCCATTATTTTGCCTTACTCCTACCAGTTTATTAGTTACTAGATCATGCAATCTCGTAATCCCAAGATTTAGGCACATCATCATCTTCAGAAGCACCTTTTTTCCTTACAGGGCTGATTGTGAGAATTGAATATGAGTAGCTTACGCTAAAGCTACAAAATATATACATAGAATGGACGGCAGAATTGATGTGGTTTTAGTGTGTTGCTTCTCGGCCGTTACTGTTCAGGACTATTTGTTTTGAGGGTACATATTCATTAAATTAGCGATTAAAATGAAGAAGCAAGCGGGCGGACGCATTTGCGGTTAGCTATTAAATGAGAAAACTTGTTATTAAATCAAAAGCAAACATCGAATTAATGTAATAGAATCTAATGTAATGAATGTAATATATAAGGAGTTAGTCTTATGATAATAATTTAAGTTTTCTTTCCTCTGGCTTG
>JAQFYC010000622.1:0-51082 GCA_034694165.1 Tomocerus mixtus
AACTATTCTACTAAGAGCAAGCCACGGAGAGCTCCAGACCGACACCCTCTCACCTCAGAAGGCAAACGAAGACTCCTAAAGTATAGGTAAGTACCTAGGTAAGAATTCTAAAGAGAAAGTATAGGAACCCAATGAGTGTGGAAGCCATCCGTCCGAAGCCAAGCCGAGCCCAGACTATCTCACAATAAGCGGAATTGACAGGAAGAAAGAATAATGTTATTTCCAAGTGAATAGCAGAAAACCCATAAATTGTGTCAAGAGTCCGACGACGAGTTTCATCCTTTCTCCAGTGAAGGAGGGTAGAAAAAGCAAACTGAAGACTACCTATAACATGTATATAGCACACAGTCAATCCTGTTCAATGTACCAAATCAAGTCGCACGGCGCTATTTCCCATGCTCCACTCTTTTCTCTTTTTACTTTCTGCGTGATGCCGTGTAAATCTAATATGTGTCTGTACATGGTACATCAATGTATCTTTTCTTTAGCTCTCGTCTCATGCAGTAAGTAAGTAAAAGCAGTTATAGAATTTTATTTACTTGGCTTGGTTTGGCTTGGCTCAACAAAATAGCTAACGCTAACGCTCATGAAAACTAGTAACCATGAAAATATCTCACGTCACAGTTCAACATAATATAGAATACATAGAATAGACACTCATTCGTTTCCTTTCCTTTTTGTGTGGTAATGGAATGAGGGGAAAAAGGAAAGAAAGTTTGTATGAATGTATGAACTACAGTAAGATTCTTATTTCGCGCAACCCCTACACTTTCTCTGTAAACTTTCACCACTTAATCGTTGTTTATGGTATTTATGGTTTCATAGACTTTTGAAAAAACATCCCCAGATGAAAAAATCGAGAGGGGTAGGTTTTGGATGAGTTTTTGATTGGAACGTCCGAATGTAAAGTGTACAGTAATCATCATACAACGGGTGAATATTTATAGTATATAAATGGAAAACGCCGGAGAAAGCTTACGCATTGCTCTTGTTATACGAGTATAATAAAAGCATTCAAATACAAATATTATGTAACGTAAAATGTATAAATGTATATAGTATATGTAAATTAATGTAAATATATAAAATTTTAATAGGCAGACCCAGGAATGACTTAAATGTCCATTAAAAAACGAAATGCATTTAAAATCATACTCTGCATTGTATGTTTGGCTTATTTTGGGTCTCTCTGTATCATATGAAGGTAGTAAGGCCTGGTTATATTGCATTGGCAAAAGTCTGGCTGGTTGGCTGACTGATTGTGATGTGATTGTGACTGAGCTCGCTCACTCTCCAAGTTTAGCTTAGCCGTTGTCTTCTTTTCTATTTCTTTCCTGAGTTTGCTTGGTTTTGGTTTATGTTCTTTTCTGTCATGTCATAGGATGTATATTGTATTGTATTATTGCGTGTCTTGTGTTCTATTCTCTAGTTTTCTTGTGTCTAGTCTTTGTGCGTAGGTAGTAACCAGCTAAAGCAAAACCAAGACAAACGTACGTGGCTATAGGCTCCTATCGTCAATGTTCAGTTTCTTTCCTTTGAGCTTTCGCTCAACTGGGAAAAGAAACTTTCACTGTGAGTTGAGTTAACTTGACTTGACTTGACTTTCTTTTCCTTGACCAGGCGAGTGGTGAACAGAGAAAGTGAGTGAATTTCCCCTGGCTTGACAAACCAACCAATATCCTTATGCGTTTACCAGTTTAGTGAAGATTGGGTTAGTTTTGGCTTTGGTTTTTCCTTTGCCTAGCCAAGTCACTGCGAGTATGTATGTACATATGTATTGGTATTAGGATTGTGTGATGTGTGTGGACGGATGCAGAGAGCAAATCTAAACCAGATTACTATTAGGAGACTATTACTTGTAGCAGTATTTGTACTAGAAGCTAAACCTATTAGCGTCCCTATCAGTACTACTTCATAAAGCTGGGAATGAACGTTTGTAAGTAAGGTATTAGCTCTTGGGCAATTTCCCATTTGATAGGATGGAGAACACACATTTAACTGAGGACACCCGGATGAACATTAGCAGAAACAGCAACTAAACCTAAACCTTCGCCAAAGCTCACAAGCGACTATGAAAAGGAAATAAAGGATCCCGGGGAGAGTTGAGGAAGTTTCCTAATATTAATACCTACTGTCATGACACTCTTCTGTGGGTACATCCTAGTCTAGTGCCCGGAATGGTGTCAACAACGAATTCAATTGATTGACAAACCAAAACTGAGTCCCTTGACGGTTATGATACTCTGCTGAATGAACTGAGGAGAGCAGAGTGATCGTGAGTGAGAGTGTGATCTGAAGTTGAAGAGAAGAACACAATTGCTAGGATATTATTAGGTAAACGTGCTGTACTGTATGTAGTGCAAGAGGAGTTGAGTTCCCTGGAGTAGGGTTCGGTTGGGAGTTCACTTCAATTCAGATCCCTACGAAATTGCCAAGATAAAAAGGAAGTGTTCACAGGGAAAATGTAATAAGGCATGCCACAAAGATGAAGATTATTGGATATTGGCTTTTTACGTGCTGGATGTTGGAAGCTGAATGCTGAGCTAAGCTCTACTCTATCACTATCTCTGAATTGGATTTAGATTTAGATGGTTTGGGGAATGAAAAGACTAAAAAAGGGAATGATGACAAAAAGAAAGCCAGGAGCGGAAGGTATGCTACAACCAAGATTATCCTAGTCTCTCTACTACATACATATTTAGGCAGACTTATGTGAGTAAATACTTGTCAGTATGCAGTAGAAGAACTACTGAAACAATCCAACAATGCCAACAGCCAAAGGAACGCTAAGCCAATGACTATTATAGGTATACTCGAATACATACAATAACGAAATCTTGCAAACTTGGCAGAGTTGGAATGTTTTTGCATATAAAGACAGATCTGACGCTTGGCTGGCCACATTACAGAATGTTTTCTAAGGCAAAAAAGCAAAATGAAAAATTTTAGATGGAAAAAGTCACATACCGGCAGAGATCATTCTCCATTTGGCTTTGTTCTCGGCTAGGTGATTGTTCCAAGGTCTAATAATTGGTCCATAGGAATTATTCTGGCCCCCTTGTAAGGGGAAACTAGGGGTGCGGGAATTCAAAACTAATTTCGTATTACTATTCCCTTGACCACTACTACTGCTGATACATTTATCTGACTCTGTCCTACGGGTCACAACGGAATGTTTAACGACTTGAGATGATGAATTCAACAAAGTCTTATTATTATTATTGGGCGATTTCAAAGGAGCAGGAGAGGAGGCTGATGCGGTAGTGGAAGTGGACGTCGACGTGGATGTCGTCGTTGAATTGGAAGCGGAGGTAGCAGTTGAAGTGGTTGTGGAAGAAGTGGCGGTTGCAATCGAAGTCAAAGGAAGTGGTCCCTCGTCAACTTTAACGACAAAATCAATCATATCACTCAGTATGCTCAAGCTCGGCTCGACAATAAACTCGATGAAACTTATTTGGGACTCGGGGACGAGAACGTTGTTACGATCGCAGAGGGGACTGAAAGGTAAACCAAGTCGAGACTCTTCATCCCCCTGTAAGAAAAACTCGGCAAGAATTAAATCTGCCAGTTGCTTGTGGATCCTCCATGGTTTACCCGGGTGACTTATGTCGGCACTGTGGAGCATTAGGGACATCAGCGTCGTTGTAGTCTGCGAACTCCTAAAAGTTGGAGAAAGAAAAAAAGAACAAACTTATTATCCAATCCAATACACAATCCCATCCTACAAACTAAATACAAACTACAAATAAATCTCATTCTCTAAAAGTAGGGGAATATAGAGCAAAATAGTATTCGGAAAGGGTTAGGTTAGGCCTAAATTATCAATTCTGTTCAGCAAAATACTACACTCAACATTTTATATTCAAATCGCAGCAACATAATAAAATTTTTTTAGCAAAGGAACTGTTTTATGGCTCTTTTTATAAAATTCAATTTAAACTACTATCTGTAGTTTAAATAGAAACGTGAGAGAAGGAGACAGAGGCACATAAAATAAAACTCGGTGTAATGTGGTTGGAGTGGGAAGGAATGGATTGGCCTACTAAGAAGATTGAATATCGTATTTTATCCAAGGGCCCACGCGGCAATAAGCATTATTGGTATCATGGTAGCCCAATACATACATTTGTATAAATATAAATAGTACCATTTTGTAACAGGACAATAGAATCTATTACACGTTAATTGTATACTAGAATTTATACATTGCAGTCAGATATTCCCCGATCATAATATAAAATTGCATGTGTAAAAGGCATTTCTCGCTACAAATTTGAATCTGATTCTGTCTCCGTCTTTCTTGTTCTGTCACATAGACCTTGTTTTTCTCTGTTGCTGGTGCGATGCCAAGCAAGCAGTCAAAAACGTAGCGCCATGACAGTACACTGAGAGCTTGTCTTGTTATATTTAGTTTTCTGAATAAGGAGAGATTGAAGTGAGTTAAGTTTCTTACTTTTCTCCATTGAGTAATGCACGAACGTGCTTAATTTGTGCAAAGTGCGAGGACATGTCTGTAGACAGAACCATTTCAATGACTAAACTTCGGAACTCTCGGAATTCTTCGGGCTTGAAGAAAGACAAAATGTTTTTGTCATCATCTTTGAGTAACCTGAACAAATATAAACATAAATACATTATTATTACATGTTCTATACTATTACAGCCACATTTATAACACAACTATGAATATTACATCTTATCATGACATGACATGACAAGACAAGAACACATTCACTATACAATATGCAATACTCATACTAACTAAAGTACATAAATTCTCTAGTTCCCCTTCGTCTCTCTCTATTTACCAAGAACAGTTAGTATATTATTACGAAGTAAAGGAGAAAGAACAGGATCCCTCGAAATTAAATTTGATTCATATTCCTATTCATACACTCCCAAAGTACACAGTAGCTTGTAAAGTATAGTAGTTAGGCGTGTAGTTACGTGTGTCCACATTTATACACTAGACTCGTAAACTCAATTCAAGTCCCCGTGTAAAGCAAATGTAAATTGTACCCAAAAGGATTCAATTCAGGAAGGAATTTTTAAGAAAGAGTCTACAAAACTATCCGAACCCGTTTCTTGAGGATTATATAAGGCTAAGTTGGTCTATTTTTAAACTTGGAAAAAACGAATCCAAAGCCAACCCAGCCATATAAAAGGATTATAATTTCCTTTATAAAAACTGACACGAGGGAGAGATTTATGTGCATAATCTTTTAATCTCATGTTCGATACTTCAGAGAACCACAAAAAATCAGAATGGAAACAGAATTTTAATGGACAAGTATAGAACATGGGATTTACAATGTAACACCTCCAGCTAAACTTTTAATTGATTATCTGTGATGCAAATGCAAATTTTACAAGTATGCTGTCCATGATTCGCAAAGCATTACTTTATAGTAGTAGTTATAAGTAATTTCGTATGATTTGCATGATTCATGTTGTAATTTGCATAATATCATTTGCTATTAGAATACATGCGTCAGAGTCCTTACTTTGTCCAATTTAGTATGGGTGTGTGCACAACCCCGGGGTGTTTACTTTGTGAAGACCCAGTTGAAAACGCTTTTTCCGAGATTATGACTTGCAGCTACGCATTAGGATCCTAGTCCCGAATTACGGATGATACGGGAATGAAAATGCGACTGATTTTAATTATATTATACATAAGAATTATTGCATTTTCAGATACTTTGTTTACTGTAGGCTACAGATATGTACGCACAAAAAGTGCCTCGTGCTTTCTCCAGCGAAAGCGTCTGTACATAAATTTAACTGACGTAAGTAATACTGTAATACTGGCATATGCCATAGACAACGAGACCAACGTTATTTTTTTAGTGATTTTAATCAAACCAGTTTATCAATTTGGGTTTTGGGAAGAAACAAATATTTTGTAACTGTAAATCTTATTACAATATCTGTACTTCAAATTCTAATTTTCTAATTGAAATTAGATAGAAATTTTGAAGTTGGAACAGCTGTTCCACCTTCAAAATTTCTTCAAAAAGTTATATAACCAACTTCCTATGCAAACTATGGCTAATACTTTAATAATTTAGGATTAACTGACATTTTGCTTAGACATTTTGCTCCTATTGCCAATCAGGTCTAATTACCTTCTACACATATACTACGTCCCTACTTACATGAACATGATGGAGTATATTTCCATCCCACTGCTTGACTAAGTGAGCCTGAACCGACTTTCATTTCTGTTGTGTAGTGAAGTGCAGTTGACTGTGAGTCGACACTACACGACATTCAAGTCGCAAGTCAAGTCAGCCTCTCTCTTTTAGCTTTAGCTTGCTCCACTTGAGCTTCTTTCCACTTCTACTTATTCCTACTTATTTATACTGTATGTAAGCAAGTATTTTAATACTAACTACTGCTCTACTAGAGAAAGCAAAGACAAGACAAGACAACTCTTCACTCAGGCAATAAGCTGGAATGGAAGACGCAATTATAGTAATTATATTGACTACAGAACAGTTTATACGCTATCTTTTACTGTCTTTCTCTCTCCGCATGTCTATTACTCCTCACTGCATCTATTAGGAATAAATAGTGGCTTGGTTACGTTATGTCTTGGCAAATTATAATATAATAATATGATACCCTTCCGGCCTGCTGTATGTCCTGCCTTGTTTTTCTAACTGGGCGAGTAGTCCTGAGGAAAGTTTCTATAGTATAATTATTTAAGTGGTATGATATGGTGCAATGTACTATATAATAATAAATACGTAATAGGTATGTGACGCAGTTTATTTCTATATAATTTGTAGATACAAAGAAGGGAGTCGTTGTAGGTACATGGAAACCCCATATGGACATTCAACAACGCTTCCCACTGGAATGACTTGACTTAAAATCAATTATAAATTACTAGAATGTATTTCGCACAGGATAAAATCAGGTACATTGTACATATAATCTAAAGTCATCACGTACTATTTTTTCTTGGAATTGTCCTTCAATTCCCATCTACAAATGCATTTTCTACAACAGTTTTGTATTTTGCAAAAGTAATTTGCAATTTTCTGTTTTAACTAGTTAAGTGAAGTAAATGTTAGCTTGCGTTATATGTAACTCTCTATCTATTTAGTTCCTACTTATAATAGTAATAACTCGCCATTAAGCTCCTTGTCTTTCAGTATGCAATAAATAACTATACGATAGTATACTACTGGTACAGTATTCACTAACTATTGCTACTGTCTACCTATTAAGTAATTAAAATTGCAAAAATACTTTTACATAACCCATTTGCATGCTGTACTTGGAATGTTACGCAATTGTAATGCATTACACAAGACAAATGAATTCATTTGGTCTGATGTTGGCGTAAGTTTTGCTGTTTAGCTCTAGAACGACCTGTAATACCCGTCAATCCCTCAATCCAATACATTACTTACAGCAGCAAAATTAATTCAGTACAGATTACTGAAATACAAATTGCAACATGTGCTGTGTGACATTAGTTAATAACTGTGCCTTGTGTCCAATAAAATTATGAAGTATATCTAATGGACATTTTACGGAATGCTGGGTTACAGGACTTTCTGCTCGCATAGATACTATGTATGTACAGACTACAGCAACCGTCAGTTCAAGTATCCCCCTTCACCTGATTAATTATTATGTACAAGTTTTTCCACTATCTCCCATGAGTTTTTTCCTTTCGTTGAATGTTGGAAGGTTTTACTGTTCTTTTTCTTCGCCTTCTTTTATTATTTTTTTTTATAATTCTGAGAACTACAAATTATACACAGTACTGATGCTAATGTTATTTTTAATGTATAAACTTGTACGAATGTAGGTGCAAGCCAATAGTATCAGAATCAGGACAGCAGATTGGTTCCAGATATTTGAAAGTCTTTGTATTTGTAATACTGGAAATTTATATAAACTTTCATTTGTGTACTTATGTCAATAAATAAATAGAAAATCTCCTTACCTAAAAGCAGCACTAACGTGATGATTTTCCAAGACGGATCTGTCGTTGTACATAAGAGCCAAATCCGTGCCGACATTGACATGAAAGTTGTTTGTTCTTCCCGTGTGCTCAAAGTCGTGGATAAGGGCGGCGAAAAGCAAAGCAAATATCTCCAGATCACTCAAGATATTCTATGGGAATAGTCAAATGATAACATGAAATCGCATTAAACACATATTTTGGAATATTCAATATCATTTGCATACAATTAACTAAATACTAAATAACATCTTTACCTAACCTACTTACCAAACGAATTGTAACTAAGTATAAGAAATTGACAAAAACAAATGCGCACAAAAGCATCTTGTTAATGCTTATGTTGATAGTTGATGTTGATGCTTATGATGATAGTTGATGTTGGTACTTTATTGTATAGCAGGTACTATACAGTACTTATTAGTACTTCCTGTCTCATCCTCATCTTATAACTTGACTACATACTTGAGATGATAGTGTTTTCTACGTTTTTATTTTACCAGTACTAATACACAATACAGTTACCGTTAGAGTTGGTAGTTGGTAGTTGGTAATGTGCCTATTTATATGCTAACGATAATAATGTTGTATTTGTACATGGTGATGTGCCATTTCCTTTGTTGTTAAAACTTTGATAGGTTAGGTATAGTAAAAGTGCCTACATTACGCCTACACGCTACATACTAATACATATAGTTAGCTCCTTGAAAGCTATTTCTAAGTTTTCCCTATTGAATTACTTTATACATATTACATACACAGACAGATATACATTACTTTGTATTTGTAAGTTTATAGTTTGTGGGAAGCCATGAAAGTAATAATAGAATTTCTCCAGTTGAATATAAAGTCTAAGGAGCCATTGCATTGGATATTCAATGTTCAATGTTCTCTTCACCCAGTGAACCAAAGAAGTGCAACCGAAGAAGAACCCAAGGCAAGTGAATCGAGTTAAGTCAACTCACACAGCAGGGAAAGTGTCTCCAGAGAATGCTGAGAAGAAAGGACAAAATAGAGCGCTGAAAGTTGTCACAGCACTTTATCTTATCTCCTAGGTTGCTACTATTCACGTCTTCTGATAAATGTTTTGCCTTTGCCCTTCCTACTTTCTGTCTGTCATGTCTCAACAGAAGAACTGAATTCCTTTCATTTCACGGCTGGGCAGAAGGCCATTGAAAGCTGAAAAGATACTGTAATTTTTCTTAAAACGAATTTAGCATAGAACAAAACCTGCCAAGAGTACACTACACAATTGTATTTGTTTCTCTTGTCGTTAGCTAGTAAGTAATTCTATTTTGGCTTACTCTGGCCTGGCCTGGCCTGGCCTGACCTGCCATGCCATGGCATGGTAAGTATGAACCTTTCATGTAAACGATACTAAACTTTATGTAAATGTAAATAAGAAGGGAAAGGACCCAATGTTGATTTGACATTTAGAAAGAATTGGAAAACTGAACCGAAGAACATCTGTTTTCAAATCTGTCGCTTAGGTTGATATGATAGGACAATACAATACAACACTTTGACATCGCAAGGCAGGGACGGCAACAAAACCTTAACAAACGTCATCTCAAAGCTTATTCAGAAGTCATATCGCATCAGCTAGTATCCATATTTATTCTATACTTATCTTACTTATCTTTAGTATGTACTAGTACTATTACTAGAATCTGGAGAGAAGTGTAAACACTAAACTCAAACCAGACCAGGCCATGGAGTTATCCTCAGGGAACAAAACAAAATATTATACATATACTCTGCAATACTGCTGATACCATATACAATATACTATGGTATACACTGTGTTTCATAACGCTGGGAACATTAACAAGGTAATTCATAAGCTTTCTCCTACTTTCCCCATAGAATTTTAGATTTTGGGGCATCATTTACCATAAATCTGTACCTAAAAATTTTACAAGAATCGGAAAACAGGTTGAGTCTTTCAATACAAAAAGTCAAAATTAAAATTCACAACTGTTAGTTGGAAGGACGTAGAAGAAAGCGTATACATTATTTTGCTTGTGTTTACAGACGTATGAAACGTAGTGTATAGTTGACATAACATACATATATGAAAAGAAAAAGAAAGAAAAAGAATATCTTTTTTACTTTCCGTCAGCAGTTTTCTTTTCTTACTTATACTCGACTAACGGTTCCTTTCCCCGCCATTATGAAGAAATAAGTAGAAATAAAAAGAAAAGTGAAAGTTGTTTATTAGACAAGACATGGAAAACGGTAAAAGAAAGGTGAAAGGTAACTATGCCCATATACTGTAGTCCATGATTTAGCAATATAGTAGGGACAAAACTATTTCTTTCTTCACTCAACAGCCAAACCGAAGCAAACCAAAGCAAATACTAATGCCATAAGTAAGGCTTCTTTTCTCCAGGCCAAGCCTATTCTAGTTAATACTTGGTTAAGCTAGATCTTCCTAAGGTTTCCTTCTTTCTCACCAATAAATACTCTATGGACGTACGTGAGATGAAAACAAGGACGGACACAAATCATACCCAGAACCATAAATGGAAAAATAAAGTGTGCGATTGAATGAGTATGATGGATTGTATTCCATTTATGTAGCAGGAGCACTGTCCTGGTCTGGACTGGGCACTTAACACAAAACCCAACATATGCTTCAGTTCTTTACTTTATGGCGAAATTATTATTGTGTATGCTACGTAGATACCTAAAATGATTATTCCGAGAATCAGAGGTAATATAAATGTAATAAGTTATAAAGAAACTCACCACAACGCCTGAAGAGCCGATGAAATAGTGAAGAGTTTGTGTCACATCTGCCGCATGGACATCATTATGATAAGGATTCTTCAGTTTTGTGTAGCCATACTCGACGGCCCCTAGGAAGGCATCCAATTTGTCCAGATTAATCCGAAATCTCTGCACAAGCCCGTAGCGACTGAAGAGTTCTTTGGCCACGTACTTGAGACTGTGGTTTGTGGATCTCTCATGCAGTTTGAAGATGTCAAAGTGCCAGTTGTTAATTTCCTGGGAATAACTTTGTAATTAGATTTTATCCGACTACTGCATGTACTACTGTATTATACTCTAAGGAAATTCTACAACACACCACAGCAACCTTAGCTTCACCAAAACTACAGATAAATACACGACAGACATGACTCAAGCTTAACTAAGCAAATTCATTGTCATCTCACGATCAGCCTCAGAGAACAAGTTATAATGCAACTAAGACGTTCGAATTTACAATTAGAGTTAGGAGAAAGTTACATTTTACTTAGTTGGCAACAGAAAATAGGCAGGGGTTAATAATTAATAAATTAAGAGATGGACAAAACGATAGGGCACACAGCGGAGCAAAACTAACTAAACTAACTAATTACACATTATTAAATATTAACGTTAAATAAAGCTACGTTTTGTGCGCATTCCTTACGTCAAGCCAACTGCCCACAAACTGTAAACATGTTTTGACAATTCCAGCAACACATCTGTCATTTTATAGTCTCAAGTTTCAGTTTCCTACATTGTTATTATTATTATATAAGTAAGCACCAAACAATGCAGTACACCTGTCTCTATTCTCCATGCATGTCATTTCCCTTCTGTTTACCTAGGTACTATCATATTTATACGTTTGCAATTTTAATGCAACTCTTGGCAAATATAATATAAGTAGGAAAACTTATATAATACCAAGAAATGCATTAAAATTAATGTTGGCTCAGACTCAGAATGACATGACAGCGTAGTAACACTAACACAAAATGTCACGAGGTAACTTAAGGTACTATTTCTTTTCCTATTTACAAATTCTTTTGATGTGTCATTTCAAAAGACACGACCGCAGTGTGACTCTGGGCTACTGGGGACCCGACGATCTAGCAAAATCTACCAAGATGGAAACAATCTGAAGGTTATAACCACAAGAACAAAGAACTGGACACATTTTTCAAATGGGTCGATTAGGGTATTAATATTGATTCCCCAAATGTCAAAAATTCAAGCCCCCAGATGTCAGGCAGTCGGCTTCACAGTAGGTGCCTTAAAACTTTTCTGGATAATATGTTGCCTCTGCCGCATTTATACTGCAAGATTATTTTTTAGTTTAGTAGTACGTTTGCATGATTATCATAAAACACAGTTGTTCAAACTAAAATTCAAAAAATTATTAGACAATTATTAAATGTTCAAGGGAAAGTAGGAATATTCACATATTGAGAAAATTTCTCGCATTTCACTTACTAAAATACCCGCAGCCAATACAAATAAACTTGGATGCTCTTTATATAGTATTACTTAAGTAAAGTAACTTACTAATGTAAGCTTGCAATTCTTCATATTATTTCTCGGGAGAAAGTCAAGTTAGGCCAGGCCACGCTGTGTGAATATCGTTTACATTACATCTCAAACTTTCCCGTTTACTTTTTCTCATTTTCTCTATAAGTGAAGACATGAGCATTGAATCGAACAAACCAAGAGAACAGAAAAGTGAAGCCACGTTTCATTTTGCTCAGTTTATCCCTCACTGTGGAGTAAATGGTAAACTAAAGTGGAGGGCCTACTAACTTGACTTTCTCCAGAATCGAGTGAGTAATTTCACTTGGGCTTTCTCCAGCTCTCAAGAGCATTGTGCCACATTTAGAGCCACACTGCTCATAAAGAATCCCGCTCTATTGCGAATAAATATAGTTCTGGGCATGCATGCAATATATATTACAAACTTGAGCATAGTAGAAATCTATCTTGCTTGAAAAAGGCACTAAACCAGAAGACTTTAATAAACTTTCTCTACTATGCGTTGGCTATTTGAAATCACACACAACAAAATTAGGTGCTTCTGTTCTGGTCTCGTCAATTTCACACTGGTGCAAGGCTTAGTGTGTGTCGTAAGTATTTATAAGAGAGAAACAGAACACCTACCTACTTACCTTATACAAACAACTAAAATAAAGAAGGAGCACTAGAACTTGGGCGAACACTAAATAAAGAAAACTATGTTCATTTATGTAGCAGAGTTCCCAAGTAAATAAATTGAGAGACTTTCTCCAGTGTCTTGCTCTTGGTAACTATGAGTTTACAACAATACCCCTTCTCCAGTTACAAATAGAATATTAGTACACAAAGTGGGAAGGCAAGACACTATCTTTAAATCCGAAATACCAAAAGGCAACTTAGGTACATCATTTACCTAACACTTGCGTATTGCGAAGTTATTTATGTAAGTAAATAGTAAATAAGGACGTAGGTAAGTAAGTAGAACATTTTACTGCCAATAGTTTAGCTATTGGCAGTAAAATGTTCTTTTAATCTATTTATTTACAAGCACCAATTGCATTTTTCTTGACGAAGAATTTCTGATTACTGATCTTTTATGCCTTTGCGTGATCACCAAAATATAATCACGTACAAGGCAAAACAATAATCCGTAACAGCATTACTACAAACGATCTTTCAAAACTTTTCACATTTGTGTTAATCATGCATTGGCAAGTGTAAGCTTTCACTGGCTATAATTTTAGCAATAGTATTCCATTTTTCAAGCGTGAAAACCAGTGAAAGTAGGAATTGCGGGTCACACTGTGCGTCACGGTGGCCTTATACTGAAAAGAATTTAAGTACGGTATCTTTACTAATTATTTTATCATACAAATTCTTTACAACTTTGACTCTTGTTAGCTCCACAATCCACAAGGACTTATAATTAATATCTGGTAAAAATATACCTTTATTTAGTGCATATGTATAACAAAAAAGCTTTCAGAGAATTAAAAATGGTAACTGACTGCATTAATAAACTTGAGTGAGCATTACTCAATTAGAGGCGTGTCTAATAAAAAATGCAATGCTCGTCCATGTTAGAACTTTACTTAATTGTAACTAAATAACGGTAGAATTTTTTCGTTTTTCATCTATTTTACTTTGAACCTGTGCCAAGAAAGTTAACTAGGGAGGTACTCTTCCATGAAAATATAATAACCTTCACTTCATTCCATTTCCAAGCCCCTTTTCATTCGTTTGTAGATTTCTTTCAGGGCACAAGTACTGCAAACCTTCAGATACTATATACTACAAGGTAAGTTGTTCGTTGTGCCTAATACTAATAAGTAGAACATATCGACCATAGCTCATAAATAAAAGTAAAGTCTTATCATTAGCTATAAATTTTGAGCCGGCCGACTAAGTATTTTCTTTAGATATAGTAAATATAGGGAGGGAGACTGTAAAAATATTTGAAGATTGTTCATAGGATTAAACGAGTTTAGTTTGAGAGTTTGGACTCCGGGGGAATCAAAAGGATTTGCCAAAATAGAATGGTGAGTGCGCTTTAAAATTATTAGGTATTATTAGTGGTTTGGTTAGTTGGGAGTCGGGAGTCGGGAGAAAGTTGCTCCATATTCTGCATGCATAGAAAATCTTACTACTTATTTGGTAAATGGTGTGGTCTGAGTGGCCTGGCAGAAACACAATCCAACTCTACGGTGGCCTGGGCTGGCCTCGGTTGGCCTCGCTGCTTCCCTAAAGAGCAGAACATGTTAGACCACTACTGTTCTTGGCTTAGCTCTCAAATTATCTAACAAAGATCCGGATCTTTGTAACGTAACATCCGCTTGTAACGGAAGTCTTGCCTTCGTTCTCATGTCTTGGGTTGTTGTTTTATGAACTGTGTGGGGAAGGAGGGCAAACCCAAGAAAGTCTCCCTGGCTTTGCGTTATTAATACTTTCACTTATTTATCTTATGTATATACCTACTTGAGATACCTAGCCAAGAAAATTCATTTCCTACATTAGTTGGATACATAAAAGATCCAATGTTCATCTTAATCTAATCAAAAGCCCGTTTTGTGTAATTGCCTTCATAGCAAATTGTAGTGCATTACATACGTAAGCAAAGAAAGCGACTAAAACTGGATACATTATACTATAGTCACTCATTAAGTAAGCAAAACACGTACACCCATAACATAACATACTGTCTTTCCCAGAAAGAATATAAATAGAATATAGAATAGACAATTACCTTGAGGATATGTTGGAGCTCTGCAGGAATCTGAAGAGTGGTTGAACTCAATTGTCGATAGAATCGATCAACAAATAGCCCCACGCGAATGGCATTAGCTACCGATCTAAACTTCGGTCTCGGCTCAGTCCTTGCTTTTGGCGGTTGATTTTTCGTGAATGTGGCTGCAAGCCACTGACGAACTTCTTCGGGGATCACTTCTTCGTCAACTTCTGATAGTTCGTTCTCCGATTCTTCTTGTCTATAGTTTATTTATTTAAAAGCTCAATTAGATTGCTTTAGTCCACTTAACTTTTATGTTTCATATGAAGATTCCATAATTGCTACGTATACTAATACGACTATACTATAGTACTAAAAGTATATAACACGCTTTACTTATTTTCATTCCATTAATTTTTCATAGCCTTTAGTTTAGTTCGCTCAATTCACGTTTCTACACTAATAATGCAAGTTTCTACACAATACTACTACAACCATGTACTATACTGCACAAGCCATTAACAATTCAGTGTTACCCATCTCAAATTCATACGCCTAGCTTCAAAATTCAAAAATAAACTTTCTCCCAGTGCTTTCACTTACAAATATCAGTGTCTATTACTATGTGCATATAAATTGCATATAAATCGCATATATAAACTTTGCAAGCGTGCAAATTTGCACATACAACATCACACAGCTACGTTAAAGGGTATAGTATGTAAGGGTACAACTATAGATAGGTCATAGGACCATTATAAATATTGAAATCAAACCACATCAAGCACTGCACACACAAAATTCATCTCACTCATGTCAGTTTGTTTCTGGTCTGGCCAGCGAACCAAACCAAACCACTACAGAACATACTAACTTATCCCAAGTGTAATGCATTCTATCTTCTATGATTTTATACTACAAACATTCTTAACCATACACTGACAGAGAACAACCAGAACAAACCACTCTCATGCATTTTACAAATCTCGGATGCATTAAATTCCCAAAATATCACATCAGCTCTTCACATCGGGCAAATTCTGAAAAACAAAATTAGTTCAACTCAAGTCTACCAAACCAAACCACTTTTATCTTATAGCCAATGCAATGCAATCCCCATTTTGACTTTGTGACAGTAAAGATTTTACGATCAAGAAAAGCAAGAGAGCCAAACGAGATGCTGATGCGCACTCATTTCCATATAGCATATATAAAATTGCAGTATTATCCATATACGTTTTTGGTGAGTAACTAAACTAAAGTATAAGCCAAGCAAAAAGACTGTCTCACGTATAGTACATCAGGCAAAGCAAAGAGACATGTAAATATCGAAAGAGTTTAGTATTCTGCGCAAAAAAATTGCTCGTTTAATCTCAAATGAGTTTATTCAGCATATGAAAGGGCTAATCTCCTTTCTGCTTCTGCAAGACAGCAAAAATAAGCTTAAAAAAAGCAACACAACACAAAATGCTGATACTTACGTGCATAACACGTCAGAAATGTCGCAAAATAATATCACAAATTCTTTGTACGCGACATGTACTAGGTATTTGCATCAGGATGCTACTTATCTTTCGACAATATCATTCTATTTCTACTACGCGTACATAATTCTACTTTTATATTATTTTTCTCTGCATGAGCTCACTAAGAAGTACAGATAGGAAGTTTACATTAAAATGCACTATGCTTTTCGTAAATAACACAAACTCAGATACAAGGTATTAAAATTTTATGCTATACGAATAACCAAACACAAGTGAATAAATCTACAGTGATAACAAAAATAATCCGATACTTATGTTTTCACACGAAAACTTTTCCCACACAAATTCACAGCCAAAATATAGAAGTGAAAATCTAAGATGTATTTATTTTTTAGAGAAATTCACAGTTCAAATGTTAAACATGAATTTTATTTAAGTTGTACTACATTGGCATTCTATTGTGGTGAAAGTTTACATTAGCAAAAGCGTAAGTATTAGATTTTTCTGTGTGGAACTGTATAATATGTATTCTTACGATAAACCAAGTCAGTTTAAGTGTAATAGATACATATAGATATAGCCACATGTGCAGGAGCAGAACTCTAAATTTTATATGATATCACATCCCATAGAGAGGAATCCAATACCAAATTAAGTACATACTCTAAGAAGCAGGCCTCTATATTATGGTACATGTAATACTAAGTAAGTAAAAGTAAAGTAAGCCAATCCATACTATGACGACTTAGACTGGAGCTAAGTAAACGTATTAGCAATTTATAGGAAGCTAGGTGGGTTAAGCTACCTAATACCCAGTTTGGCTGGACAGAAGGGAATGCAAACAGTGCAAACGTTATACATACAATATTGGTTTAATAAATATACAAAAAGATAGCAAGTAAGTATATAAAGA
Organism: Tomocerus mixtus; assembly: GCA_034694165.1. Classification (NCBI taxonomy): domain Eukaryota; kingdom Metazoa; phylum Arthropoda; class Collembola; order Entomobryomorpha; family Tomoceridae; genus Tomocerus; species Tomocerus mixtus. Next base: position 17,370 of record JAQFYC010000622.1, read on the forward strand.
TAGAGTATTAGGTATATATAAAATAGTAGATAGCGGAATACATAAAAGAGCCACTGATACATAAACAGATAGAATATTATGTAGTAGCTTCCACTCACTTCCAATAAATGAATAAATGGTGCATGTGAAAGTAGATGCTAACTAACGAGAACCTACATATACAATAATCAACTAAAAGTAAAATTAGAATAGAGCGAACATAACATAACATGGCATGACGGATGAATACGTAGAGTAACTACATACACTAAAGCTAGCACAATAATAAACCAATTTAACTAAAGCTACGAAAATAAATGCATATAAAGTAGAACACCAAACTTAACTAACGAAAAGGAGAGAGAGAACCATTTTCACTAGAGAACGAACCCAGCGAGAGTTTCTATCTTGACATGTCGGTTGGTCCGGCCTTATAAAACACACACAACACTCACTAGTAATTGCATATTGATAGTGATGGCTGCTTTCTACAGATTACTATTATAGTATATCCAACTACGGTATACTTACTGTATAAACAGTTAAGTATGTGATGTGCACGTATGAATAATACTGTATTTACATTTGCATAGACAAGTACAGTGGTGTGTATTTATCTGTGTTGTGTTGTGTGTACCAATACCAATATATAATTGTTGGCTTCATTTCCATTCCTGTCTTTTCATGTCCTCTTCTGATGTAGAAATCTATAATACCTTTAGTATCTATGTAAGCACCAGCCTATATGCTTACCTAAACCTACCATGTAAGTAAATAATATTGCATTTATATTTAGAACCTAAACCTACCTATATACATACTACGTACTTAGGAGAAATATCTACCATAACCATATAACTGTACGTGTGTAAATCATTCGTAGAAAATACTGATAAGTACCCACCTACATGGAAATATTTTGCAGTAATTTGCATATCTTTGTGCAAAATTCTTTTTGCTTTCACCCACCAGAAAACCTTTCTCACTCTCTAAATAAATGAGCCAATTCCCTACAGAAAGTGTTGACAGGATTGTGTACGCAATTTCCATTGGGGAAATATATTGAGTGAAACTCAGAATCAGTCAGTCAAGCGGCCGCAACCCACAGTTATTTCAATCGCATTATTTACGTATTGTATCAAGAATACTACACACAGCACTACATTCAATGAGGCTACTTAACTACATAGCTAGAACAGCTAAACAGTCTCGCCTGACTAGCCGAACTAAAGAGAAGAATGAAAGGTTCCAGTTTACTTTAGTTTCCTCGTCGGTTTAAGTTGATTGTGAGCTGTGTGATTGAGCTTGAGCCCCTTCTGCCATCACAACAGAAACAGAACTATGTACAATGTAGTCATGTAGTACTGTACACAACTTCACAGCCGAATCAAATCAACCCAACTCAATTCCTGTAATAGGAGATGTACTATCTACTAAACCAAACCAAACTTCATTCTACTTTCTACACATACCTACATATATAAATACATACATAGATTCGCTTTAATTCTCATTCATTCAATTCCCTTCCTATACATAGATAGTAGTTAAGTTAGTTAGTTATCTCTATCCCTATTCCCACTGTATACATACTTAATACTTACGTAGCTGTAGTATTGAAATGAAATGAAATTGGAATGGGATTATTTATACTTACTTAGGATGACTAGACTATACCTACATATTTACTAGGAATAAAGCTGTATAGTCGAAATTTGAAATCAGACTTTTGCTTTTGCTCATATTGTAGTAAGTATAACAGTATAAGCCTCATTTGAGGTTCACTCGCATCACATCACATCACTTCACACAGAAATCTATTTACATAGCCACTCGACGACTCGACTACATTTCATCTGACTATGTACTGATAGAATAGAAGAGTAACATTTGTTGGTTCGAGTGCACAGCACACGGAATACTTATTTACTTACACGTACTGCCAAAGGCATCAAATTATGCATTATCTATACTCAAATAGACAAGACCATGCCAGGCCAGGCCAGACAACACCACGCTGAACTGAACTGATGAAGTGATGTCAGGATCAACGAGAGAAAGTTAAATCTCCTTTCTATGCACGACCAGTATTAACATTACTTCGTCACACGAACCAACACCATCCTATTTATTTGTACTTGTGAAAGTGTAACACAATCCTTCTACCGTATTCCCCCTAGCAGAATCAGAATCTACTTAATAATATACATGTATAGCATGTTATATCTGTACTACGTACACAAAACTCATTCTAGTCTAATCTCTTTTTAATATGCTACACTTTTGCATAAACTACACATTTGATTATATTTACTATTTCGCCAGACGATCAAGTTCCCTGTTTCCTCCTACTTTACTATAATTTTAACAATACTACATTCAACGCTTGTGAATTGTTAATCCCTCTTTGGAAATTTGTTCGCAAATTAAAGCCAAACAGCTGTGTATTCTAAGCGCAATCATTCTTTGTGGAATTTTCATCGTTTCCATTTGCATTTTTCGATTTGGCTTTCTCCATTTGTAAAGGTAATAACAGGGCAGGCTAGCAAAGGAGCCCAATTCTAATTCTATTTTAGACATAAAATGTATGTGTACTAGGAATGAATACGAATGCTAATGCGCCGTAGCTTACTTAGGTATGAACACTTCGTCTTTGTCTGCGGGGTTGGGCTGGTAGGAGATCCAAAATATTTTCTATGGCAAATAATTTATGTAATGATAAGGTTATTTGGGAAAGGTACTTGTAAACGTGAAAGAAGTGTATTGATCAATGTTATTCAAAATTCATAGTCGAATTATCTGATCCGATGCTATCGTGTCAGTGTAGTCTGTAGTGTATCTGCGAAATGATGTGGATGTGAAGAGAACAGAAAAATTTTCAACTACCATGGGAGAACTTGAAATGTTATAGACTATCAAATTGCGTCTAGGCACTTGGGCTTTTCAGAACCTAAAATATAAGTAATAGTAAATAGATATAGTACATAGTACATATTCCAGTATCTGTTCTATCTTTTTCATCTTTCTGCTCAATGTATTTTGCAGAATGCCTAGCCTACTTACAAAAGAGAAAAAATTCAGCGAGCCTTGCACTACAGATTTTCCGGTCGCAACGCAACGCTACTCAACTGACTGATTGAGTTGAATCGTAAACTGGGATCGGATGTACAAACTACAAACGTTACGTAGCGTAGCTACTTCTGTGCACTACATACATCACTTCAAATGTTATTGCTTGCGCACTTGTCGTATAAAGTTATGTCAAATCGCACTCTCAATCTCTAGAACCTATACTTTCCCATTAATAAAGCATTTCTCATTTCTCTGACTGACTGAAGTACCCCAATACTTAACTTAGGTAGTTGATTTTGCATTATTTGCCAATGTGCCTCAAGTACTATTTTCAATTTTTAAAAGACATCTGCTCTAAGCGAATTAAATATGAGCGTACAATAAATTATATAGTAGTAAGCTAAATATACAAGACGTACGCTCATAGAATATTGTATTCTGAAGAATTGAACTGTTTGACTATGTTTAACATTATTGACCTATTTATACTTATGAATCATAAGTTATGATATGTCAACAGAACACAACACTCGAACTTCAAATGGAAAATCGTCTAAACAGCAGCAGAGTGAAATTCTTTGCATATTGGAGTCGCAAATCCTATCGCAATCTACATTATTATTGCTTCTACCATTATTGCTTCAATTGTGAAACTACAGATAATTGTTGTTGCGTTATGAATATAGTAATTGTTTTCAGTTCAGAACAGCAGACTGATTAAACGTCGGATGAAACGCAAGTAGATCTTTTAAAGTGACGGATAAAATAGTGAATGCCTAGTTCTATGGAGATGACTTATCAGTTATATCAATAACCAATTTTGATCCGAATTTTAATTAAAGCTGACAATGGAAAAAGTATAGGCGATGCATTTAGCAAAAGAGCAAGACTACCACATTGATTGGTTTGCTTAGCCATGTAAGTATAAAATTGCGATGCCACAAACAGGAAAGTATGCATATGTAATGCACATACTTACCATACTGTAATGTAATAGAAAAATGGCAATGCAATGTTTGTGGTCGGAAAACAATATTCTAGTAGCGCAATGTTGTCAGGTGGTGTAATATAGGTAGGTTTTAGGTTGGAATGATAGTACAACTGGAAACCATTACATTTGGATGTTATCAACCGTGTACTATAGTGAAGAATGTTCTATTGTATACTTTCTCTTTGAATAGAAAGCTTATCTGAAATCTAAATTGAAGTGCGTACGTACAGTGTAGTACGTGTAGCATTGCAACGTGATGTAAGCACCTAAATACGTATGTACCTTTATAGCATATTGCATTGTACTTTTGCGATTAGGTACTCTAGATACTTAGGTGCTAGTACCTACTTACAGAGTCTATCTGTCCAGATGCTGACAAACATAAAATCGGTGGTTTGTTGTGGTGTGCTACTGCTACAATGTATATAGCGAGTACCACTTACTTTCTCTGATACAACACAGTGCACTGGTTTTCTTATCTGATTGAGTGCGAAGTGAAAGAGGACAATGAGGCTTTAGTAGTGGCCTGGTCTGCTTTTGGCTCTCTTGACAATGAGTGAAAGAAGAGACGTAGAGCAGACGTAAAGTTTCTAAGTATCTGGGAAAGTATAGCTTGATGGCACTACAGATAGTTGGTTAAGCACGTAATAAGTAGGACAGCAGAATGTGATAGTTAAAGATGTTTAGATAAGTGTAAAGAAGATAATATGAAGAAGGGAAAAATAGTACACTGTACTAGAGTGAGACATCTTACTTAATTAAGAACCGTTCCCGCACCTGTATGTGAAAGCGGATACCATTTTATATCGAATTTACCCTACAAAATGCACCAGCTAACAGAAATGACGAGGTCTCGAAAAAATATTTAGTTTTTGGAGTGGAACATTTTGTATATCCTTAAGCCGAAACCCTGGTTAAAGCAATTCTAAAATTAGAAAATAGTCGCAGCCAAAATTTACTCATTAAAAATGTTGGACCAGAAGTATCTCACCGAATTAAAGCCTACACTATACATTAATACATTGATGCAAACAATTTACACTGAACAATACAGATACTGTCTTGTGATTGTACTTAGGAAAATAGGAAGGTATTTTCGACAAATGCACATTAAAATCTCTTGAATGCGCAATTACTAGTTCCCTATTTTGAAATTAGACCAACTACAATACTGTATATATTGTAAAACTGCTAAAGTAGGAGAATCGATCGTTGTTAGGTTCCAAATTACAAAACTAAAACTGTAAACACACCGTTGCGGTTATTGCTGGAGTGCAGGTTGCGGTTTCAGAATACTGTCCTCTACAGTAAAGTACAGTACAGTAGAATGTTGTAGTGCTGAGAGAGATAGGAGACAGATGAGAGATTCGATCAGACATTCTACTACTCTCCCCTTTCCACTGAACCGGATTATTGCTTCACTTAAGACGACTTGCTTTTTACTTTTACTTTTCTGTGTCTACGTACGTACTTAGTACTAGAAACGTAAAATACCTACAGCCTGAGCCTATAGTACAGCCTACGTCATGTTGCATTGCTTCTCTGTAATACCTAGAGTAGGTAGTAGGTAAGTATAGCATTTAGCCAGCTTACCTGATGAAATTACTGTCATTCCTATACTTGCTATATGATGATGTAAGTACCCGTACTATAAGTGGAGCACTTCTCTCCATTTCCCTCCCTATCCTCCTCATCTATCTACAGTAGAACGCTTAAAGTGGCCGTAGAGAAACCATTTTCTACTTTTTCCATTGGTGCTAACCATAGTTTATGGTTTGCAACTTTTACCGCATCACATTTACTCACTTTCTCTTTTCCACTCCACTATATAGGTATTCTATCTCCATCTCTATCTCCATTCACATCTATTTCCTACTTTGCTTTTTTATTTTCATTTGGACATGCTTAATGTAGTATAGCAGTGTACTTACGTGTATTTGTAATGTATGTACTTACTAACCCAGTTATGTACCTGTACTTAGAGCAAATGTAGCGGTTCAATGGTTATGTTCCATGTTTCTATGTTAGTGAGTAAATATATTATGTACTCTGTCCTTCTTGACTTGAACTTGTGAACCTGAATTACATTCGAAGGCTTGTAAATACTTTAGTTTGTTTTGTTAGTTTTACTTTTACTTCTTTTCAGTTTCATTGTTATTTTTCTTATTCTACCTTGAAACATCCCTACTGTTACTCCTAATATTATAAGAATTTATATGTAAAAATTCCTTACATAAAATATCCCTGTATGCCTACTTATAAATGCGTACTTTAGTTAGATAAGGAGAGTACAGGGAAAGAACTCCTTTACTCACGTCAGTTGTTTTATACTTTACCGTTACCCTTGTACATGTAAACAAATAACATTTTACGTAAGACAAAATTGCGTTGTAATATAAGGTTACGTAATTTTATGCATTGAAATCCTTGCCTCTTTTCTAATTTTGCATTTGAAAGTAATGCATCATATCATGTACTACAATTCCGTTATTACCCTCGTGACAAGAATGGCTTATAATACTGTACATAAGTGGAAAACTGTAAAGTTTCTACTATTATGTTGCCTACATAAAACTTTGGAAATAATATAAAACCCTGGATTCATTTTGAATTATGAATTACGTATATATGTGTTTACAGTCTAGTATATTTTGCTACTCGGATTCGTAGAATTGTCTCCAGAGATGAAGGTGGGCCTGGATGATAAATGCAGCATATACATTGTATGTATATTAGATTGTATAATTTGTATGTATTCGTGAAAATATTATAATTTTCCTCTGAAGACACAAACAAGTTTTAGCAACCCACATAGGTAAATAATTCCTAGCAACGGAGAATGGACTGCTTTGCGGATAGAATTCTAGTGTATGTAAATATGTAGTAATAATGTCACCCTATATTATAGGGTTTCGCTTGGTGAAAGCATGGAGATAAACAATTCGAAAGTATATTGCGAATTTTTTTGAGTATAATTGGATGAGACACCCACGCAATGCCGGTTGTCGCTGTCGGTGTCAATTGTTGCAGCTGCTGAAGCGACGGTCTCTGATTTCATTTGTAATTTTGTCAGCTTGGCGTGGTTTGGCGAACCGACGCAGAAAGAAACTCTCACTGGACTGATATTCTCTAAGTAGTATGTTAAGTAACTGAAATGGAGGTTTTTACAAAAGTTCAACACGAGTGATCTAAAATGTTTCAACAATCAAAAGATATATATTTTTGTAGGTATTTGTACATATAAAAAGTAAATGGGTTAAGCTACAAATATTATGTGGGTGGTTTAGTGAGGTTGAGGTGAATTGCGGGTGTACTGATCGCTACTAAATGTAAACAGTTTTTTACTGTACTGACATTTAAGCTAATTAAGGTATAAGTTGTAACTAATTACTATTAGTAACACACACTTATTATAAGTAAGTTAGGTAAAAGTTTTTAGGTACTTTGAATGAAATGAACTGAAACTGAATGTAAAGAGAGCATTCCAAAATGTAAGGGTTATGATACTAAAAAATGTAATGAATGAACTGAGGTGAGTTGGTGATGCAGGTTTAGTTATCTATAAGTTAAGTAAAAGATCCACTAGCCAAAAAATGTGGCAAATATTTATAAAAAGGGTGTTTGTAAATCCAAAATTCAATTCGGTATGCAAAAGGTATACGATATACTTAAAGAGTGAAAAAGACATTCATAAAAGGTGTAGTTAAATATTACGTAAAACCACTAATTTAATACTCGCATACAATATTATCAGACTACATAAGTCAATCTAAAATCTATTAAGTAATACTAATTGTAAAGAATGTTAGAAAATTAATGTGAAACCTGATGTTTTCCTTGTTAGTTATTTGTGTGTTATCAGTTTCATTTGGACTCTGAGATTCGAACTGATCAAGAGTTTCGAGAGTTTCGAGAGTTTCTGTGTCATTTTCAACATTTTCTGTATCATTTTCAACAGTTTCTGTATCATTTTCAACTGTTTCTGTGTCATTTTCAATTGGAATTGGAATATCTTCAGTCTCCCTGTGTGTAACAAGCAAGTAGTAATGGTAATGAAAAATCAGTATATAGATTAGATGGATTAGATTAATATATTATGTGATTTCCTAATGTTAGGTAAGGAGGAAAATGATTAATTATGGTCTTATAAGTAATAGGAAAATGTAATATATATAGCTTTTGTTAGTTCTGAACATCTGAACGGTACAGTACAATAGACTTTCACTCATCTCGTCATTATATTGATAGATACAATACACCGAACAGGTAAGTAAAATCAGTTAATACAAAATTAGATTAGATTTGTTAGTAATAAAATAAGCATTAGTAAAGATATTAGTATATTATTAGTAAAATGATTAGGTTGCAATTTGCAATGTATTTACATATATTATGCTTAAAGAATTATTTCGACGCATAAGCAGAGATTTAGCTTTGAAGAAAGAAGAAAAGCTCTTCGTTATTACATATTATCCTAACATGTAGGTTCTACTTATGTAGGTACTTCAATCAAAACCCGGCATTGATTGGCATTATTCAATTAGGAGGATATAATAGCCTTACGCTCAACGATAGTCTCCTGGAGACCTAGGTACTTAATAAAGCCATGAACAATGAGTATAATAGAACTGAGAACACAATACGAGATTAATTGAATGGACATTAGAGCAAATATTATACACAGACGGAAAGATAATATTATATAAAATAAAGAAAAGATTCCTTTTCAGAAAGAGTGGGCAGCTTTTATGGTAAAGGATATTGGATATCTAATCTAACAGCGAAGGCTAGCAGATTTCAAGTGGCAAAAAACGGGATAAAAAGTAAATAGTTGATTTTTGATAAACTTAAGGATTGAGAAACTTCTGTTAAGATAGAAAATGAGAAGAAAAAAAATAGTTTGCGTCATAAAAATGGACATCGTGGACACAAAATAATGCTTATCGTCCCTGCCGTAATTAATGTAGTGTGCCATAATCCAAAACTGTCTCAATAAGAAATGTGGAGTAAAGAAGTATAGTAAATGACTATTTTGGAATATTCCATTGCACTTTGTAACAGTGTTGGAATAGCCCAAATCATATTTAGATAGTGTTGGAATACACCGCGTTAATTATGACATGACAGGGACTATTACGTTTCCAAAACAATACGATTACGATATCAGCAAAATATTTGGGCTACCTTTCCGAAATCTGGAGTCTGGTAACCTTGCTTATATCTCTAATAAATAGTGAACAGAAGCTGTTCAAACGGCTATAAATGCAAGGAAATGCAGTATTACATTAAATAATTTCAATAGAATATGACATGACAAAAGAACAGGAGTACAATAAAAGTTCGTTTGTACAGATATAAGGAGTCTCTACAGTCTCCCAGTTTCACGACTATCACAATATTATCCTACAGTGGATCTGACTTCAACTCTAGGGATATATTTCCATTGAATTCAATTTTGGTATTATGGGAGGAATTGGATTGAAATGGATGGATGATTTGATAGCAACAGAACGAATTCTGAATTGAATGTGTATGTGATCTCTATTTTCTACCTTCTACTTATTCAAAACGAACCTGTCTTTGTTGCCGGCTTCGCCGTCTTGAATCAACTGGAGAGCGTATTGAATGTTTTTCTGGAGAGTTTCCTGTGAAATCTGATCCAGCAGTCCATTTTCTATCTTCTCCAAAATTAACTTCAGTCGAGATATCACCGATGTATTCGATAGGCTATCCAGGTCAGAGGTCAGATCTACTACAGGTGAGTCTTTCTTCCGAAGGATTTTCACCCCATTCGTTGGTTCGTCATTTGTTACTGAAAAGGAGGCAAATTCAAATATTAGAGATAAAGAAAAACTGATTATTAAACATGTTTACCAGAAAATATCATAATTTTCCGATTTTTAAGCTTTTCTACTAACTAATTTACTAAAATAGTATCTACAATGCTTCAAGTTTGGAACTTATTTAGTTCGTTCATCATTCAAGTAAACATTTCTTCAACTCAACTTTGCAGATTTGGAATGTTTTTGGAAGTCTAAGTGCATTTTTTTCAAATGCTGGCTTCTGACGAACGAAAATTATCAGGCAAAGTGCCCTACATTTCTGTAACAGGTGTACTTACATTACATTACTATTCAAATACATGTCAGGTGTCACATTAATTATATTTTAAAGTTTTCTCTTACTTTCCCGGCGAAAATAAGTTCGTATTGTTAAATTTCTACCAAAATAATTCAATTTCAAAGGTTTAATTTTTGGTTTTAAAGCATTAGAGATCTCTAGCAATGAAGTCAAAATTCTTCTTTTGTTCCATAATAAGCACGGGAATCATGGGAAAAGTTGGAGAAAGCTTAGGATTCAAGAAATATATTATCTGTACATAGTTTTAGCATGAAGGTGAAAGCAGAGGAAAGGTGTACCTATTGTAGCCGTGATCACATATTATTACAGGTAATAATAATATTTTGACAGAGATGCTTTTACTTTTTAAATATCAAAGAGCAGAAAGCTAGAGAGCTCTTTTGCTAAAAATAGATCTAGGTGTTCCAGAACATACTTACACAGGCAGTCAGTCAGTCCAGGTATTTAATTTAGTACCTCTGTGAAAGTCCTAATGTTCTCATATTAAAGGCCTTTTTTATCTGTCGATTAGGAAAACTATTGTGCTTGTATATTGCTCTACCTATGTATACCTATACATTTAGCTATGTGAGCATTTTCTCCTCTGACTCTGACATTTTCTGCGAAATGCTTACAATGGGCTACATTTTGACAACTTCCTCGAAATTACTTAAGTAAAAGAAACCTAACAGCAACGCTTCATTTCATTTCAAAGGACTAAATAGTACGACTTCTCGAATGAGTGAATTGAGCAGTAAACTCATGAGACTCAAACTGGAGATCGTTACACGCGTAATTGACGATAAGCACCGAAGGTATGGCCTATATGATATACACCTGCTTACATAGTATTATTAAATGTATAGTGCCAATAATGTTTTGCATGCACCTTGCCTATATAATGTGGTAAAGCTGTTAAGATTTTATAAAAGGACTTGGCTAAAGTCCTCGCAAAAGTAATCACAATAATTATGGCTGCTTTGGAATCGTAAAAGTGTAATTAAATTGCGAGGAACTAACAAGCATGAAATGAAACTCAAGTTGTGCGATAATGACAAATGGATGACTGAGCAATCGCAATCATTCATTTGATAATTAAATAGTGGTATGCTTCCATACGCAAAAGAGGCTGTTATTACTTTTATCAGCTAAATAGATGCATTTTTGACAAGGATCTAATTGTAACTGTATACATACTTATTTACTCAATTATCTTTATCTTTTAATTGACCTATTTTCCCAAACAAATATCTTTCCAACATAATAATAAGTACTTCTACTGCCTACTCAAGCGTATATTATAGGAAAAGTTCAGTCAGCAATAACTACATTCATTAACCTATCTACTAATCGTACATTAATAATACCTACAGTTAAAAAATTGAAAGGCCCATTTACATGTCTTCTATCATTAATTGTTTTCTACTTTAATATTATGGTACCGAAAATTTTAGCTGACATAAGTAATTAGGCAATTCAAGGTTGGTAGTTGGTAAGCATTAAGCTTACTTTTAGCTTTAGGTTATCGAGAAAAAAAGCAAATAAATAGCTTTTAGTATTTGCCTGTTTTGTCTGTTAAGCCAAGCCCCAGGTAGTAGGTAAACATTTCTCGGGCTTTCTGAAGAAAGTTAAGTATCAGGCCATCCTACACGTTTATAAATGTGAATGTATGTAACAAAAATATGAAAATATCATGGCATACTAAAAACAATCTTCGACTAAAGTACTAAAAGTACATTGACAAATGTTGTCTCCTGAATGATATTATTTGTGTGGTATATATTTAATAGTTACTACATTTATAGAATATAGTGTTTCATGCTTTTGACATTTGAAAAAGTGAGTGAAATGAAATGGTAGTAGTGTGTAAGTACCAATTTGATAAGTTGCACCGTCGATATGGAATGTAGCACTTTGACAGCGGAAAATTCTCTCGTGAGACATGATGATGGCACTTACTTCTCCAGCACTAAAAAAACTTTAGTAATCATTCAGCAGAACAGAACATATATTTATTACTATAATACCTTGTATTATGCACTACTATCAGTGCGTGAAACTAAAACTACACTAGTAACACAGACAGGTAAAATATAGGTATATATGCAGTAGGTATGTAATCCTTCCTAAGTTAAGTACAAGAGAGCACATAAGTATGGATGTATGTAATGTAGATAGTTTTGCAAGAGTAATATGTATAAGAGTAAGTTGTGCAAACTTAAGTAGACAGAACTCGACACGATAAAAACACTCTCGTTTAGATATCGAATTTCATTGGATTGAATTGAATTGACAGCAGGGAGTCCAAAAGAGAGGAAGACCAAGAGGAAAGGATGACTTAACCAAATGTCAAAAAAGTTAGCCACGTTAACAGAAACACTGTTCGACTTTTTTCCAGCACCGGCGAAAGTTGTTTGCAAAAAACGAACGCGGACAGGAGAAAGTGTGAAAGTTAGTTAAAGTAAATGGTACTTATGGTGGAGCTGGACTGTATTGTAAAATTGGGAACTTTGCTTATTTATTTTGACGCGATGTGGTTTGCTTTGGTTTTCGGATGCTGGATTGGATTTGTTTTGGTTGTGGTGACTTTTCGGTTTTGTTAGCCTGTCCTTCCTTGTCTTTTTAGGTCGTGTTCGGGAAGCTGTATTTTTTCGCCGCTGTCTTGTCCTGTCCAAACTTAGAGATCGAGTTGGAGTTGACTTGACACTCTTGAGAAGGATTCAATTGGTAATCGACGTGACACAAAGAGAGCAGAGCAGCTGACGACAAGACAACCTCTATCTTTATATATAAACAAACTTCTGAGAAAGGACTTAGTGGACAGACCAGCACTGGACTGCCCGACCGAGCTTTGTCAAGTGTGATGGTGTGCGTCCGGAATTTGTACGTAGTTGAGGATGACGCTGCTGTCAAATCAAGGAGGGAAAGTCCCTTTCCTTAAACTTTCTCTTGAAGGTTGAAGGAAATGCGAGTACATCATTTGTGCCACAAACCTTAAGAATGTACATAAGGACTGAGCTTTTTTAACAAGGCAGAGTTAAGCTAGAGCCAAAACAGAGATTTAATTTATTCTCCCCTTTACACACTATAATCTAACTAAAAGAGCATTGGATAAACTATATATAACTATTACAGTAGGTACTAGCTAGTATCTTTTTTCGAATTCTTGTCTTGTCTTCTTCTCCTGTATTCTTTTCCTTTCCCAGGCCAGAGTCAGCCCGGAGAACATTCAGAATTTAATAGAAAAGGAGTTGAGTATTATAATAGCATTATAGAATAGAACTATGACAAACTTTGCACAGTCAGAAATTTATCATTCGTCACATAGATATAATGTATATCTGTATAAAATAAAATCACAAGAGGGAATTTCTCAGAATTTTGCTCGCTTACTTTCCCTTACTTTCTTTCACTCCTCTTTCTAGTCGATTTTGACGGTTTCCTTTAGCAAAGTCTCATCAATGTATAAACCAAACTGAGGCAAACAACTATGCTCTATTGCTCCTTCAAATAAAACTACGTCTCTTCGTCCTTGGTTGTTGAATCTTCCCTGTTTTTCTCTTTCTATAGATGTCCATACGTTACATTATGTACTTAAGGTTACGTATAATGTAACTGGTGTACTAAACTGTACTCTAATGTACATGTACACTGCAGCTTGAACCGTCCTTCTGCTTTTCCGATCAGAAAAAAACGATATTTGCTGACAAACTAACAACTGTAAGGTCTCTCGTTTTGATTCGGTCCTTGTGTGTGACAAAAGTATGCTCTTTCAACTCTTTTTCCTTTGTTCCTCTTTCACTAGAGTACTATTGTAGCTGGTCTTGTCTGGTCTGCTTCCGATTTTGCAGTACACCGGTTGTATGTAACGTTCAAAGTATGTATAGGTAGATATTTTTAGTATCAATGGATCTTTGGCTTTTCTCTTTGATAATATATTTGTATCGTATCGTGTTCCCTATTTACGAACCTACCTTGTTACATATTGGATGATGCGATGTAGCGATGCGATATAAGTTGTATCTATGTACAGGTGCCTAACTTACTTTTTTTATTGTAATCTGTAGGTACCGAAGGTACATATTTATCAATATAATCGAACTATATAAGTATCTACCGCGAACTTTCTGCTATAACTTTCCTGAGTATAAGTGTCGCTGACGTGATGAGATAAGATGTAGTATATATTTTTGTATATATCAGGTAGAGTTATTTATATATACAGATAAATATGTAGTATTGTATAGGTAGCACGTATTTATATACTATTATTAATACTTAAACAGAACGTGATGTGATGAGATATATAATCTTTGATAAGTGTACTGTAGTGTACAATACCGTAGTGAAGTGACCGTAACAACACAAGTCTGAGAGAGAAAGCTGATTGAGTTAGATTTTTGTTTTATTCTTTCTTTTTAGTCGTGAACTTAAATCGGCTGAGCAGAGTTCGTCTGGTTTTGCTTTCTTTTGGCATTTGTGTCTGTGATGTGACTAGTTGTAGGTATAAGGCTCGGCTGCCTTCCTTGAATTCTGGATGAGACAAGTCAAGTCAAGCCAAGCCAAGTGAAGTCACCTTAGCTATTCATATAATATTGTAGAAAGTAGTTGAAGCTACCTTTCCTAATAATCTAAGTTTCGTTATTTAGCTCGGCTTCAGTTCACTTGACAGACGGGACAGAAAGAAACTTGAGCTGCTTGAGTGGGCTATCTCTATTTATGTTTCATACAGTATGACATGGCACTGCACTACACTGGCTGTCAGAAACTATATTGTAGTTCCTATGTTATTATTACGAACTTACGAAGGTAATGTTTGTAAATTATATCAACACAGTAAAGTTTGCTTTTTATGTAGAGCTATAAGTAGGTATACTTAGTAGTAAGTTATGTTACAGTATAAGGTTTAACATCGTATTTGTAGAGTGTAGTATATAAAGGTACTAAGGTGTAGGTAGGAAACTATTTTGTAGTAAATAGGTGAAGTGATGTGTCGTGATGCGATGATGTAATCAGATCTGAAATCGGAGTCCAATCCCTAGCTGTGTAGCCAAGGAGCGAAAAAGGTTTGTGTTCGTTCAGTTGGGTCGACCACGCTGAAATGAAGGAGTCGAGGGCAGACGCTATGGAATATATACGTTGAAACGAATTGAACGGATCTCCGCCTGCCTCTTTTCCCTTTTCTCTCCAGAGCTTTTTAGTTTGACGTATTCCAGCCAAGTCAAGCTAGTGAGGCAGGCAGGCAGGCCAAAGCTAGCTAGACCATACCAGAGTCACAGTGTTTTGGCTCTTGCTTTTGCTTGGCAGTTCTGTTCAAGAGTTTGGTTCAAACCATTGCATTACTTTTAGGTAAAGTATGTAAGGATGGCTATTATTGTAGGTCTGCTGTATAAAATGAACCAGTTCTTCTCCTGACGATATGAGCCAAACGAACGAGAAAGAAGGAGACAGCAGTGTACTGTATGTAGTGTACTGGTGTTGTAAGTAGTGGTAAGTAGTAGCTTCTGTTCTGTTTTTTGGCTTGGCTTAAGTAATATGGGTTATGCTTTCGCTTAATATATTTAGTGAACTATATCATGTCGTTGCCTTGGTTTGGTTGAAAATGGTTGGATTGGCTTTTGCCTTGCCGTCGTGTGGTGTGGTGTACGTAACACAGTTAAAGTTACGTTTTATTTTAGCCTTAAAGGTTAGTAGTTACTTTACCAGCCAGAACTACACTATGGTCTTGGTGGATCTGGAAGGATAAGAGAGATCTGTAGTATTTTCACTCGCTTCACTTGCTTTAGTTTACTTTTCGGTTCACCATCATCATTATCTACTACAGTAGTGCTATTGCTAGTGTACTGTATGTATGTTATTGTATGTACTACGGTGTTCCGTCCGTCGATTCCGCTCTGCTCCTCTTGTGGTGTCACGCCGTAAATAATGAAGAGCATCGTGCAGAATCCGAATTTGGATCTTTACACTTTGCCATTGTACCTTGCCTTGACTTAACTCGGCTTCAGTTGACTTGACTTGACTCGACTTGACTTCCTTTGACTTGACTTGTCTCGACTCAACTTCACACAAACTAAGGCTTCACAAATTCACAACTCAAGTCAAGTCAAGTCAACCCAACTCAGCTGGGATGTGGATGTGGATCTGGATGAGGGGCTTTTTATCAGTGCTCCAGATTATAAACCCTACATTTGTTCTGCACGACTTTTCCTTACTTAGTGCAATAATACCTTCCTTTTACTTATCGTTAGTAGTAATAGTAGTACTTTACCTTTACTGTATTCTTGATTTCACGGAGATTTCTTACCTTACTTACTTTAATACTTATATCTTATCTTATGTTTATGCATATAGTGCGAAAGTACTTACTTACTTACTTACAAGGTTTGATCTTGATAGAATGTCTTTTAAAATAGTTAGTAAAAGTATTATCAACTTTCAGCCATATAATATTGTCACACAGCGTTTGGTTATAACGAAGAATTTGTAAGAAACTGGAGAAAGTCTTAATGAGCAACTTTCTTTTGAAACTAGAGATGACTGGTTGAATTGATCGTGAGAACGAGACTCGCTCAACAGAAACTGTGCAAAAGAAATCTATAGTAAAGCTATAGATGATTCTTCCTGTGGTGTTTCCTATAATAAATGTGTTTTTTACTGTTAAAGATTATATCTATACAAAAGACAAAAAAGATTTCCGCGATAACTAGGCTACATACACATAAATTCATATAGTGCACTAGTATATATTACGTTTGCTCTTTGTAACTATATTCAACTTCGCGCACCGTCAGCTTTCTCCTTTTAAATCTTATACTTATTTTTCTATATACATATGTACATATATTACATATCCATTTCTTATCATAACTATATTTGTGTAGTCTTAAGGGAAAAGTATTAAGTAAGAGCAATGCAAAATGCTCAATGTGTTTATGATGCCTAAAGCTTGATCTGCCGACTGAATGAGAGAAAAAGCTTTCTTTAGCGAGATGAAAAATAGCAACTATTTTTCCAGAAAAGTTTACTTTGAGTTCTAATCTGTCTCAATCATATTTCTTTTTATAATATTATACTTTGAGATAAGGCTGAGGAGATAAAAAATGTTATGTGGAATTCGTTATCCCACACAAAACTCCACTAACTATATTATTCTTTTGAAGGCAAAGGTACAATCTTAAAATGTGTGCATGTAGTCTTCTCTAAAAATGTAATTTAATATTGTTTTCTGTGTAATAGTACATAATACACTGGAGTACATGTGTTATTCTGTTTGTTTACATCTTTCTCCACATAGTAGTAGAACAGACACGACACGCGTTAGGATCTTCAAACTTTCGACGCTGTAGTCCACACTATCCATACACTGCACTGCCACGGATGTATCTTCTCTGACTTAATAGATACAGATGTTCGTTACAGTACAGCTGCGCTTTTGATCTCTGTGAGTATTTATATGCATTTGTATGCCGTGTTCTAATATACTCTTCGGGGATTTCGTCTCTACTACAAAGCAATGTATCTTTCTTTACCTACATAGTTGTACGTACGTAAAAGAAGTACTTTAATAGGAGCCATACAATGCAAATACAGTGCTCCTCAAATATCAGAAAATGCTGATGATGTCCCATATACAATATTACAATACCTGTATATCCCCCCACGTTAAAACTAAAATAAAAAGAAGCATGGCCAACGATTTCATAACCATGTTGAAGTGGTTTTCGAAACTAAAAAATTAAAATATAACATAAAATAAAACTCATAGAAATAAAAATCATCTGAAAATATGCAATACAGAAGGGCAAGAGAAAGCCTGCTTTTACTTTGTATATGAATGTGAGCCCAATGACAAATATTAGATGGGCACTGTATATAAATAGTAAAGGTTTGGTTCATGAAAATAAGAATTTATATTTCTCCTTATAGCTGGACTGCTAGAAAGTAAATATTACTGTGATGTTGTATTAAGTATACCACGAGAAGGATTTAGTCTTTTGTATTGTCCATGAGATTTAAAGGTTTGAGCTGCCTACATACTCAATTTTTCTTGTTATAGTTCAGGAGAGCTGGAAATAAGTTCGCCTTTCTCTTATTGTTAGTTAGTGAGTGAAGTGATAATAAAAGGAAGAGACTGATTTGCTTCTGTGTGATAGTAACTACTATCTTCACATGTAGAATATAGGCGAAAGTCTAGGTACTAGAAGTATATACTGAAGAAGGTACGGACACGGTGGCCTTAGTTACCCATGCAAAATATTTTTTGATTTTTTTGTCTTCATTTTGATAGTCTTTGACTTCCGTGACGTCACTATGACGTCACGAAAGTCAATTTTCGTCTGCATTTTGATAGTCAACTTTGCTTGGCAACCAAAATTGAAATGTTGATCGCTAGTGTCCGCAGGTTGGGCGAAAGTCTATATTCTACAATATAAGAAATATATTTGGTGCATTTATTTCTATACATGTACTTGTTATATTTCTAGCTAAGGAAATCGTGGAGATAATATCATCATCGCCTCTTTCAAAAGCCGACAGAATCTCTCAAGCGCCCCATACTGCTATGTACAATGGCAGTAAGCTTCCCAGTGGTGAAAACAGTTCTTGGAAATTATTATTAAACTCACTGGGCAGAATTTATTACGAAGGAATTGTAACACCCATATTGTGAATGAGGTTGTATTTGGACTTAGAGTAAGATTGGATTGTATTGTGTTATGTTGTATTGTACCTAGGTACTTAACTACATAATAATAACTGTAAAAACATGCTGGACTAAGTAATATTATAGCCTATTAAACACAATCGCACCGAAACACAACATCGGAACGAAGCATTACACAACACGGAATTTGACGAGTGAACTATTAAATTGAAATGGACGTGGCGGAATGTTTTCTTGTGTAGGAAAGTAAATTACTACTGTGTTTGTGGTATGGTGTGTGGTGACTTTAACTATAACTTTATATACTAGTTTACATTATGTAGCAGGCATAATACTTTTCAAATACATTATACGTACATTATTATACGTACGCCTCTTGGCTTCTCTCATATTTAGATTCGGAATCAAATCAGTTAGAGTTAAGTAATTGCTATACTGCGTAGAAAGAACAAAGTTTAACAAAAGACGACGGAAGGAATTGCAATAATAAATATGTAATGTTAGTAACTGGTTTGCTTACGTAGTTCGCCCCTTCCGATCCCTTTCTTACCATACCTACAGTCAATGCAGTATGAATGAATGAATTAAAGCGTGTCTTGTGGTTTCGTTTCCTTTGTACGTAAAGGTACATAGTTCTATAGTATTGCCGTAAGACAAGACAGTGAAAACAGGCTCTCTCTTCGTTTAGCAAGTTTAGACAAGGCAAGAAGTTTGAAGTCAAGTCAAAGCAACCCAAAGCCAGGCAAACCAGACAGACATATACATACATAAAATGCAAGCAAAGGTGAAGCAATATTAATGGAACGTCTGCTATGCCCTTTTATGTGTTCGCATATCCACAATGGCTAGGGCATCAGGAGGACAAAAGCAGATGTGTGGCCAAAACCTATAGACAGGTATATAAACTTGAAAGATATATCCAGTAACACAAGTGTTCTGTTCCCTACACCATAAAATGGTGTAATAGCAATAGCGATATTACCTCTACTACAACTTTAACTATATTCTATACCTTCATCGCCTTCATGCATGCCCATGGAAAACTTTCTCTCTGTACTCCACAAAAACTCACATAGGCGACGCAGGATGCCAATAAAGGTACTCAAATGACTAACATACCATGCTAACCAAAACATTTGACACTACTACATATTTTACGTAATACCTTATACGCATTACTAAGGTAAGTGCAGTTTAAGAATGGTGACCTATCAATTGAACACTTTTAGAGTAATTTTGTGTTATACTTACTAGTATATACGTTATCATTACCATTCCATTATGAATATAATACTCTGAATATTTATAACGAGGGATTAGTTAAGCGAATAAAGGAGCATTATAGCACATAGGATAAAGTTTGCAACAAAATTCTATTATACAATACACTACATTCCTACACATTTCGCAGATAATTATTTATTGGTGGGCGCAAGTGTAATTATTGCATCCCCTGTATTTTCTTAGCACAAATCATTTAAGATGAATTATTTATTTCGAGAATATTATATGATTGACAAAGGAAGCATTGAACGGGAACGATGACCGCTGAAGAATAAAGATGTTCAATAAATTGACTGAGTATCCTTGACTCTCTATACCCTCATTATTTTCCTAACAATCAGCGACCTCGAGTGTATTGTGTTATACCCCTAAGTAAGTTAAATAAATAGTTTAGCTGAGATGGAAAGTAAAAGAAAGCAAGGAAGTTTCTTTCAAACTGTGGTTTGTTTATTGTTCGCAGTGTATTACTAACTTGAAGGAGGTAGTCGGAGGTACTAATACAAACTGGCTGCTATGCATTAGTTATAAGCTTATTATAGTAGTAGGTAGGCACTTGGTAAATAAATAATAGAGTTAAAGTTCGTAAAATGTATGCCAAACGTATACTTATAGGGGGATATACAGATAGCATAATATAGTAGTAAGTAGTTAGTGTTTACAGGGTAGTGCAAGGAAACTATTATATCTGAACACATACGGGTAACGAGATTATAAGTGCGTATTAAGCACTTCAGGAACTACGTCTGTCAAGAAAGTTTGCTTTTGTAACATAAACATCCACAATAATATTAGAGGGTAACTAATATTTACTAGAGGCATTTCCGTATATGCTAATAACATGTGTGCTATTAAGTATTTTGTCTATTTACAGTACTAATCTGTAATTAGCATATTTCATGCATTAAAGATAGACAGACTCGATTTCCAAAAGTCCATAAACAGTTTGCTTTCAGCATTAAGAGATTATAAAAGAACATTAAAAACGAATTCACCATTCTTTATATTTTTTGAGTTGGATTTTTTTTAACCAAAGCTAAACAGATAGACTTCTCCAAAAGTTACTACTATAATCGCAATAAATATTTACACAATGATAAATAAGACGAAAAAGATATAGTGTACATAATATATTGCATCAATAGCTATTTTATTGTGTATGTGAGCGGTACTTTTGGTGCAATTATCTTAGTATTTGTACTTATATATATATATGTAGATAGGATCCTAATGTGCAACCCTGTATGGTATGCATAGGAATATGTCTTGTTAGTTAGTACAAAGAATATTAAAGTTACATAAAATACTATAGGTTTGTATCCCGTCTAAATACTTCAATTCTAGTTGTCTATAGTGATACGATAAGTCAACCGAAGTTGAGAGTACAAATGTCTGATGGGCAAATGCACATTTATATATTATACATATGTATTACCATGCAGATATAGATGGGTATATTATTTGAAGGGCTTTCTTTATATACTTACTACTAGCGGACTGGATTGGAGATAGTGGAGAAGGTAGATATTATATAGGAGAGTAGGAGGTGACTCTCACCGCACAATACTCATGTCAATGTTGCAAACCCACTTGACTTTAGATGGGTTTGGTTTGGTTGTTTGCTGGCTTTACTTTTCCTTATTATGCTGTAACATTCCCAAAGTTGAGTCAAGTCAAGCCAAGCCAAGCACAGAACTTTCTAACATTTCTCTCTAACACAACGCAAGGAAGTAATGTGTAGCTACCTATGTCAAGTTACTATGTGAGTGAGTTATATTAGTCTAACTCTTCTACTTATGTAGCAGATATGCGTTGTTGTGATGGGATGTCCTTTATAGCTCATGCTTCATTTGTGTAACGTCCTCAAGTGTATATTAGGATTCCGGTCGGTCGTCGCGATAGGCGATGCTTTGACGCTGGAAACCAAACCGAAGGAAAGCAAGTCATTCAACTAGCAGTTCCTTTTACCTATCCAACCTACTATTCTCCTTTCTTTACCACATTACACTGATACTTACGAAACTTGTCTATTTGACATATTATAATCTTGCCATACTCACTCAACTCCTCTATACTTATTGCACGAGCGCGTTGATATAGTCTTATCTACATTTCTTATGCAACAGAATATATATTATTATAGTTGGGAGTAACTATACTATACGAAAGTAATAATCATATCATCAGACAAGCAAAATACTTGATGGATCCATTTAGGTAGTAATATACCTACACTGTTTTTTCATAACAAATCTACTTGGTTAGTTATACCTTTTATCTAACTAAAAGTGAGTGAAAGTCTGTGCTATATAGTAAGTATACTTACTAGGCTATATAATCAAATATCTCCTAGCTTCGCCCGTTTTATGTATTTCCGAAAACTTCCTCTTAATTTCTTTATGTACATAACTCTCTTATCATTTCTGAAGAATTTTCATTTTTAAGTCATTTATTTTATGGAAGGACCACCCAATATTTTTATTTAACAAGTACATCATCTTGGGGAAAGCTCACACAATGTGTCAAGTAAATATGGATTAATTTGCTTCCTCATTTTACATTGAAACGCAATTTAAAACTTTCACAAATACATTTTAAGCTCATGTTTTCTTGAGGCACTAATGTACCTTAAATTCAGAAGCTGCTATGCATTTGACGGTCATTGTATGTACACATAGTAAATAACAGAATTTATGCAGCATGCTATGTTCCTACACGAGGTTATTATACCTCGTCTGTTATAAATGAGTTCTTTTGGAATGGTCTAACTTGATTTTCTTTTTAAAGGAAAGAGGATTTGAGTCTCTCTGATGTTATATGATGTGACGGGAGTTGGTTTGGCTCTTTCTTTGGCTAGGCTCCGATTCACATGGGTTGAGACGGATGGTAGTGGTAATACTCATGCTAATGGCTCTCCCAGCCAAAGAAGACCAGACGATGCCGATGCTAGCCAAATTCACCTTCACCGATTCACCTAACTAGCTAACTTAACTCTTTTAGTCTGACATGGCCTGGCCTGGTAGGGCATAGTTACTAGACTTTGATAGTAAGGTAGCTAGGTGACTTATAAAGTTAGTCGCGTTAAATATCACGAAGGTTAGGCAACTTTATAGTACTAGAAATAGGACAGGAACATTATCTCTTACATTACTGTACAGTGTAGGTGTTTAATACTGATGGGTTCTATACTACTACAATACTGAGGTGAGGCACCATAGTCCTTTATTAATAGTCTGACTTACGTACAGTATCTACTGCTGACGTATCAAAGCTACTCCAAAATAAGACAAGCTGTCTCTCTCTTTCTCCTTTAATGGACACAACTTGGTATGGTAACTAATGTAAATGTAATAGGCATATCTAACTCCAAGATTCTATTATATTGAGTTCTTGATGTGACGCGATGTGATGTGACTGAATGATGTTGAAAAGAGTAGGAGGGCAGTGCAGATAATAATATGCTGTCGTTTACTCCCCGACTATTTTATTCCTGGGACTATTATCCTCCTGCCTCCAATTCCTTCTGACGCTCTTTTTCCCGAATTTTTTAATTTTCATCTACAAAAATTGCAGCCAATTGTATTACCAATGGAATTATGTATTTCGAAATCCCAGTCTCGTTTCAAAAATACTTTGTATTTGATTATGGCGAGGAAATAAGGACTAGTAGGAGGATAAAATCTGAGGAAAAAGACGTGAGACAGGTAATATAATACAAAAGGTAGACTATAATAATGGACTCAATGAATGTGACAGGGAAAGGGAAGAAAATAAAACCGGAAGATATAATGTCAGTGCGTAAGAGATGAGGTATAAGAGATGAGGTAAAGGGAGTCGAATAACTATATTGTATATAATCTGTGCACATAAACATAACCTACACAATGAATGTATCTTTGTAGTATGCAAATGTAATGCATATCTATTATGTAACTGCTACCTATGAGTAAAGAGTATAATAAATATATATAGAAAGGTAGGTTATCGTTTTTATTTTATTGCTCTACAGTTTAGCTATTTCGGAAAGTTTGGTTATATTAAATTGAAACTTACAAAGGTTTCCTCTGATATCCTTCTGCTCCATGCTTTCAGAAAGCTAGATTTACATGCGTGAAAAGTTTGCAGACTGATTCTGGTGTGGTTCGCTAACCTAGAGTCTATTTACTAAGCAAGGTATCAGATCTTTATGCACTTCTCTACTCACATACTCTACTACCTACCGGTATGTTACGTTACGTTCGGATTGAGTCAAGCTCAAGCAACCTGACTCCTTTTGAATCACATATTGTATTATATACTTAGATAAGTGTCCATATGGAATAACGTATGTGCAGGGTCCTCCAAAAATCCATACCCTTGCTTTTTCTGCACTAACGATGTACTTACCGAATGTAAGCATTCTCATTCCATGTGAAGTATGCCTACAAAGTAGTAAGAGGAATAATTTTTCTCTAAAGAACTAAACCAAGCCCCCAAAATATACGTTTCCTTGCACAGATCAATACATTTTGTTTACAGCTAACTATGTATATACCTACAACATGAAAGGAAAGCATGTTTGAGAAGATTAAACTTTTGTGCTGGCATAATTATTGCTTTATGCCTAACTGATGAAATGAAAATTGTTTATAGGCACTCTATATTTGTGTGTATGCATGTAGGTAGAGATTAAAAATAGCAAGCTACCTATTATTATCTACCCACTTTCGTATTAGTATTACTTACCCAGAAAATCCTGTTTAGTTTACTCGTTTACTCTAATATGGAGCAGTAAGTACTAATACCATTCAAGTATACGATGGGTATTTTATTATTATTATGACATAAATGCTTATGGTAGCTAATACAAATATAACGTTCATAATAAATTAGTAGTCACTCAATCCTCTACTCTGCACATTATACACAACACAAACACACTAATACTTACATCAGATAAAAAATAGTCCCAAGAGCTTATTAAAATATTTTGTCTTTGATTCCACCCACATTACACCCACTAGAGTTGTCTTCAGGGAGTTGGAAAGATTGAGAGCTAAATATGTGGAGTTCTGAAATAAGTATCTTATACCCACCGTCATTTGAGTAGAACAGTCAAGTCAGCATTACGCAACAGAAACGCAATAAAAATATATCTAGGACTTAAAGCAGCCTACTTCAGGTTCGCTACCTTCTGCCTACAATAAAAAAGATAAGAAACCCTGTACTGTAGTAAGTATATCTTTGCATGTTCCGTTCAGTATTCAAGTACGCTTACTCACAATCAGTATGAGTGTGTTGTGTGTACTAAACTTAATGATATTATATACTTACCTGTCTACTATAGAATATAACGCATAAGAAAGCACAATTCTAAGAATATCTTGGTTTGGTTTGATTTGAGACGAATGTGGCGTACTATTAGTATGTATTAGTACAGTAGTAGATATTATTGTGTGTATGTGTGTGTGTGTGTGCCAGACCAAATAATGTCTAGATAACGCTAACGTCCATAAGTATCTAAGTAAAGTAAGATAAGTTCATGTATTATATGGAGTACATAAAGATATAGATTTAGTATATGAATCTATATACTTATAAACTGTATATTACTGTAGTGGCATACAACTGGGTTGGATTGGATCCGTAAGCAAAGCAAAGTGAAGTGAAGTTAACTACACTCTACATGAACTAGACACACTCGACTACTCAGCTCTACTAGTACACTAGACTAGTACTCTAGTAAACTAGAGCACAAAGAAGAGCAGAACCAAGCCAAACTAAATTTTCCATAGCAAACAGCAGAAATGGAAATAGAAATATATAGGTACGTAGTCAGGCCAGGCCAGTGTCAGTACAGAACATAACACTATTTATACATAGCATATGAAAGGAAGCCAACATTTAGCGCAGATACGTATGTATACACAAAACTAGAACTAGAGTAAAAAGAGAAGAGGTATGGAACATACATAAGCAAAGCATCCCCTTGCACAAGATTAAATATCGATTTTGTCCAAATGTTCAGTTGAGTTAGTTTGGTTTGGTTCAAGATATGTTAGCCTTCCTTTGGTTGCTTACTTACTTGCTTTTCCTTTACTTCCTTCTATAGCAGTTAGCATTATAGGACAGACTTGCTTTTACTTACCTATTTCTACTTTCTACTAGGTACTACATATTATATGAACGACGACTCACTCACTTCACTCTTTCCAAGTCAGCTTTCCCTCTTCTCGACATATATTTACCTACTTACGTGTATTTACCACTACCAGATGTATATACGGAGTGTCCAGTAAATGTGGATATTCTATAACTTTCACCAAATAAAATCGCTACATACACTGTTTTGTATTCTACAAATTTAGATAAATCCCCCGATTATTTCAATTATGATTCAGCATTTCTGGTGTAATATTTTTGCATTAAATAACTTGCATTATACTGACATCAAGGACAGAAATTCAAAATAAAAGCACAAACTAAAATTTAGAAATAAACCTAATAGGTATATTAATGCTTATCGCGCTATATTTGAATAACATGTAGCAATAGCAATGTCTCTGTGATATCGTTTGCTTTCACTTTGTACATAGGAACTCCCTAAAAAACTTTCACACATACTGTTCCTTCAAGTTCAAATTTTATTGACGCTCTGTAAAGGCACATCGCTTAAAGATGCGAAAGCTTATCAATTTTAGACACGGGGAAAAAGTATTTCATAAATGTTTTCATATTTAATTAACACCCAGTAACACTACTATCGCACAAATACACCGACTGTCTATCGACGTGTACATATTTTGTACCGTACCGACCTAACCTATGTATAACTAACTCCTCTCTCTCCCTTTCTCATCTGTTTACCTCTACTCGAGAGAGAAACTTCAATCCAACTTTCCAACTCTTTTTTCCTGTGTGTAGGTAATGTAACGTGAAGTACGAGTAACTGCCCGGCTCTAATGTAAGCACATAATACTACATATATTATAAGTATTAAACTATGTATGTATGTTGGTTTATGGCAAACTACGAGCAAGCCCAAAATCTTATATGAAAGTACATAAGTAAGTAATGTAAAACAAGGTGGCCTGCAAGCTAATAGAAGGTGTAATGGTAGTACTACATAATAAATGGTTGTAAGTTGTACATGTAGCTTTCTTTCTTTGGGTAGATTTCAAGTAAATACTAAATGGTACAAGGTATTGTACGTTTGGTTTATTTAATGTATTATTTAACTTTAGCTACCTATTTAGTCCATTTATAAATTTTTTGTATGCATTAGAATTATTTGTAGGTATACCGAATAGATGCAAATAAGTGTCCGAAGTTCATAAGCATATAAAACCGAAAATCAAATTGGAAAATTAACGTTGGATGGAGTATGATTGAGTTCAATTAAGTATATGGCTTCACCCGAATCCAATGCAATGTATAAGCGTTCCAAAATCAAGAAATGAGTAGAAATTTTACTATTAACTATTAGTGCTTATAAATATCTCAAATTATTTAGAAATACATCTACAAGTCGTTTACAAACTTTGTAGACAATGTATTTGGACGAGGAAGGCTTTAAATGGTGTTTCTGTGTAAAAAAGAAAAGCAAAATAAATGATTTATATTTCCTAGACACGCTGTAATTAAAAATTCTGCAGGAAGTCAAGTCTTTTGCAGCTATGGCCTATTTTACAACTATGCAAATCAATATCTAATCTTACATAAAATTACAGTCGTAAGTATTAGAAATAAATAGGATAAAATTATAGCCTATGATCAAGAAATTTTAAATAGGTTTTCTCTACTATATGGTACCTGCACGTAAGGTTTGTAGGAATAGAGAGTGGAATTTGTGCTCATAATGTATTTAGTTGTAAAATAGAAGGATATAAGTGCAAAAGACTTGACTTCCTTTCCCTTGCTTTCTCTGATGATAAACGGTGTATTTGACATTTAGCATTTAACATGGCAGGTAGTATCTATATGTAGTAGAAAAGAGTATTATATGCTAGACTAAATAAATGATGCATCTATTCTGTATTTTAGTGAAAATTGAACTTATCTCTCGGCTCAACTATAAAAATCCGTTTCAGTGCAGTTTATCATAATCTCATATTGTATGAAAGGCTGTAGGGGATTAAGAGATTAAAGTGAAAGCGCTTTTGAGTGCTCGTGCATATTGGTATCGCATCACATCAGTACAATACAGTATACTGATACATAATATATTACAAAAGATTCAAAGGCTATTCGTTTATGCATCGTATGTAGCAAGTTGAATTATTGTGTCTATGTCTACGCATGATGAGATAGGTAAGGTAAGCTAGGAGCAGACAATGGCGTAGTGTAGTCAGTGTAGTGTAAGCCAAGCAATAAATGTTCTGCGTGACCTGAGTTATTTATAAATGATTTTTTCTCCAGGCTATTTCCCTTTTGAATTAGAAACTCTGTATTTATAAGGATATTAACATGTAGTATGTACACAAGCACCTGTACATTTATTTCAAAAGATCATCCGCATCACTGAAGTGAAGCTTACCTCGTAGGCTTTTAAATAGTTTAGAATTTAGAATGGAAAATAACTAGCTTCAAATTTTAAAAGGTAAGGGGGATACTTGTACTATTTAAGTTGCAAAGCATTGCATTTTTATTCCAAGTGAAGAGTGTTAGTTCAAAGTGTGTTTTAGGATTTTGTAGGAGATGCAAAAAACGTAAATTTTTTTCCAGTTGTTGTACTACTATATGTATAAGAAGAGAAGCTTATTGTGCATAAGCAGAAGTAGAGGTGAAGAGGGCGCGTGAGAAAATGCCTGACCTAAAAGTACATAAGTGGCTTGGCTTGGTTTGAATTGCTTGGATCTTTCAAGTGGAAGATTTCCTTATGTGTGAGAGAATGTATGTGAAGGCATTATTATATTTGTATAATACACTTGGAGTTGAAAGAAAGACGGCATCTTCTGCTATCTATAGTTATTATTAGTATTAGTAGTCTACTTAAACTATAAAAATAAGTATCTGCCGACTTAGAAAAGGGCACGTAGCTTAGCTGTCTATATAATAATCCGTCTACTTAATACATGTTTGTGTTTTTCATGTAGGTAGTATTTTTGTTTGGTTTGGTATTCAACCCATATGGGATACAAAGGAGGCTAAAGCATAAATTATATGGGGGAAAGTTACTCACCTTCACAACAACTGGAGCAGCCACCGACACAGGAGATTTTCCGGAGCATTTTTATATTTATCTTCTCTTCACGCCTTGGCGAACTCCTCCTGTGCACTCTGTGTTTGACTCTTAGAGAGGTTGTGGAAGAGGAAGACGAAGGAGGCTGAGGCTCTCGATCAGAAGAGGTTAGTGGGACTGGAACTCGAACCTTTACTTTTCCTCTCTCCACTTTCCCCTCGTTATGGTTGACAAAGAATAATGTCAACTTTTGTGTCTGCCCTTTTCCAGGGAGTTCCTTCGCAAACTTTGTCCGCTCACCGTCCCTTTTTTCCTCTCTGTCGCCTTCCTGTATTCAATATTATAAAAACTCCATAAATAATCTTCAAGTTCATAGCCATTCATATACAAATATCTTAACTTTAACTCACACTAACTTTGACCCACATAAAATATGCAATAAACTGCCCTCATAAAACATTTTAGAGGATTGTGTCAGCGTCAGACTTTCTTTGGCTAATACTTTTTATGTTTATTACAGGCAACCACTACTTCAATGCAGAAGGATTGTGCACATGCACATTAATAAATACTCAACGAATAAGCTGAAAATAAGGTTTTTAATTGCCTCTTCAATTATTGTCTATTCTATAATAGCATTATACAATATGGCCAATACAATGCTCTATAAGTCCACAGAATATAAAAATACTCATGAAATACTAGTATTCGAAATGCATTTTTTCGGCTTTCACTTTTCCCGTTATAACAGTACGAAACACTTTTAACTTGGCTAATTATCGATTAGTAAATAATTACGATATTAATCTATTTGGAAATTCTCACGCATACTATATGTATTATGTAATATAGGGGGACAGATGTGCATAATATAGTATTAATAGTTTCATAACAGAAGCTAGTGGCCACATAAATTGCAAGTAATTTGTCCTTTGATGTCTTATTTTTGTAATACCCAGAAACGCGCACCAATAATTATCTCCGTACTAGATTCTTCCTTAATGTTTGGCATCTGTATGTAATCTTTATTCATACATTTGCGCTTAGAATTAATTACCGCTGAATGAGCATGACGGGGTTTGCAATAATATGTAAGTAGTAGTAACTTACATGGAGCAACTAAAATTACTTTTCTAATAAAATTTGACATCTTTCCCTTACATAATTACCTATATTACATTTAACCGACTCAATTTACTACTGAGCATACCATATGTAAACTTTTGTTTTTAATTGTATGCTGTAAATATAAATAGAACATAGTAATAAAGGATTGTAAATAAAAAGCAAATGTTACTCTCAGCTCAGGAATAAAAGAGAGAAAGAGAAAAGCACGAATAGTGTTTTAAACTGGAAATAACTACGTAAAAGTTTAGAGAAAGAATAAAAAGGAAAGTAAAATAAAGCAAAACAAGCTGACTGACAAAAACTAAACTGAAGGAAACGATAGCATGCTAAGTAATAAGTAGTCTGATAGAAGTAAAAGCGAAGAAAGAAAGTAGGCGAGGCGAGACTTTATGTACAAATAGAAAACGAAATGAAATCCAAGGCTTAGTTCGTTAAGTTAGGTAGTTCCTTTGCTTATTCTGTATGTATTTAGTACTACTGTACTAGTAACACCCGTTGGATAAATATAGTATTTGAGTTCATTTCATTTCAGTGTCGTGTTCTGTTCTTTTCTAGGTAGATGTGTAGCATAGTAGAAAGCAAAGTGAAAGTAAAGTCGGGTAAAGTAAGTTGTGGGCAATGTGTATGTACGAATAGTAGGAGTAGTTGCTGTAAAAATAAAGTTTTTGGAAAACTCTTCAACTTGACTAAAGTAAACAGAAGAGAGTGCTGTGTTGTTATGCTGGCGTGATTCTCAAGTCTTATAATATTAAAGCCTTGATTCACTTTCCAACCTTGTCACCCGAAGTCACCCTACGAAAACAACCAAACTAAGATAACTAACTAAGAGTTGAAGGAGATACGATAGCTGACGATAACGAACAACCAAAAGGAAAGGAGACTAAAGGTGCAAGCTACTTAAGAGGAAAGCAGGGCTTAAAAGCTACATTTTCTGTTGACACGAACCAGAAACTGACAAACTGCACACCCTGTGTCCCTACTATACTAGTTAGCATAACCGACTATCCAAAACATCTTACTTTTCATTTAGTACATTCACTTAATAAAATATAGGTCACGGTTTAATATATTTAGAAATGTCATTCTCAATTGGAAAATTTGATGACTCTACCAGATTTTTTTATATTTGCAGTGATTACAGCCCTTATCTACTTATGGAAAACATTCCAATGATAAAATGGTTGGAATTTGAAAGAGTATATAGTATAACATTTAATTCATTTGAAAAGGAAAGTTTTTAAGAAGAAAGTGGGGAAAGAGAGAAAGTCGTAAAAGAACTATAGTATAGATCAAATTGGGAATATTTTGATACTATACTTTTAAGCCCTTTTGAAGCACGAAAGTTAAACGGAGTGTACTCAACTGACGGGAGCTCAGTTTAGCTCACGTCAGCAAAATAATAGGTATATCAAAATACTACATTTAGTAGACATTAAGTTTTTTAGGCTTTCCGTATTGTATGTAACACTATCTACTAAACACTAAATACAAGTCTACTTTTACAGATACACTTTTATACTTAGTATGTATATGGTTTTACGTTAATTTGAAAAAGATTCTAGAGAAAGACGAACCTTAAACCTCTTTATGTCTTTCTAAAGTCGATTTTCGTTAGGTTGAATGAGACGAGTTGAAATAGACATGGAAAGCATGTTCATATAGTAGATATAAAGTGAACGCACTATACGTAGCAATTATGTAGCATTCTCATGTATTAAATTATCACCCAAGCAGATGATAGTGTTTTTCTTCACAGTCACACTTTAAGTTATATAAGAAATAGCTGTGTTCATTCCTTACGAATAAGAATGTATCTAATTTTATAGGCAGGATATACGTATCCTCGTATTTGACTCGAAAATATAGTATTCTAGGTATAATACACCAAATAGAACGACTTCCACATAAGATTTATTGGAGGTAAATGTGCTATGTAAGTACTTTGAGATTAGTTAGAAGCATTTAAATGCAACTGCCTACTTAAATCAGTTAATTCCGTCAACAAGTCTATGTAATGTTCGGATATGGGATAAAAATAAGCAATTAGATTCAGAGTTGCTGATGTGGTGCAGTGTCGTGTCCTTATCTGATCTTCTTATCACGGAAAACCTGGCCAGATCAGGCACCTCAGTATTTTCTAAAATCGTCTTAGGTATTTACTCAAGGCTTGTCTTGTGTTCAGATCAAGTAAAGAAAGTCAACTAGTCTGGAAGACAAAGGGGAAAGTGAGGAGGAGAGAACAAACTGCATGATGTGGAGAAAGTAAAGTCGAGACAAGACAGAATTAAAGAGAGAAAAGCAAGCAGTTGAGCACGCCATGCTAGACCAGGACACATAAGGCCAAGTCAAGTCAACTGGAGACGAATGGGGAGAAAACTAATGTAACGTAAGGACAAGGTATCTCACAACAAGAGAAAATACAGAGACAGTACAAAATCTGAATCACATTAAATTAAAGATCCCTCGAAGAAGCCATCAGGCTGGATGATTCAATTAAGGAAATGAGATGGTGACTATTCTATTGAGAGTGTGATCTATATTACATTTATATACTACTACCTATGCTACATATTGCTATTGTATATATTGTAGTAATTCTAGACTCTTCAGTCTACAGTTTAACGAGTATGTACAATATAATGATTATAACGTACCCACCAGCTAACTACAGTTCCCGTCAAATATCTGACATAGCTTAATTTACATACTTTCTCTTTCTTTTTGTACACAATTTCTGAAGAATTTTAATATCTTCATATTTTTTTCTAAAAGCAATGAACGTGGTATTGCCAAATTGCGAAGGAAAACAAGATGACGAAAATTTGTATATGGGATTCATGCGATGCCAGATATTTTAAAGCACACAGGGGACATTGTACATTTAAGTAAATATATTATGTTTCTAAAATCCATATATGGTAACTGGTAAGTAATGAAAAGTAAAATTAATATCCATTAGTGATCTATGGTAGGTTCATACAAATAAGAGTAAGTTAGTATACCTATGTAAATACATAGATAAATTTTATAGAAGTTACCTTGTTAGAATGTGTAAGTATTGTAAATATAAATATCTTCTTCGCCTCCTCCTTCTATCAATAAGAATGAAGCGGCTAAAATGTTGTCCGACGAACAACGAGAAAGAGAAGATTTTCTCTGGAAGCAATCGGCAATCTATCCATCTTAGACTATTAGTAAATTGTCACGTGACACGAACACTCTCTTCATTCTATCAGTACTAATATGTGTGTGTTTAATGGGAGAGTGCAACCTACTATAGAGTAGAGCCGCACTACCGCTCAAGCCACAGTGGGCTTACT